>WNLN01000090.1:0-98418 GCA_021347865.1 Sarocladiaceae sp. CBMAI 1973 | reverse complement strand
TACCCTCCTCGTTGCAGCTGAGGGATGGCCTCTCTGCTTCAAGACACTAAATGATGAGGGAACAACTACGAGGGCGCGAGCATACTGGCCAGACCGGAGATGGACCGCAACTTGGTGTTTTCTAGGGCTTTGACTCATACCAAGAAGGCATCACAAAGCGGGTGGCCGGAGCTATGTCACAATATACGAATGATATGTTCTCTCAAATTTCTGAAGCTTGACTTCGTTATGCGTACGAGGCTGTGAGTGAGAAGCCTTCAACATGTGTCGTGAAGGTGTGAGAGTTGAGTGAGCCGTGAAATGATTTAACTTCGTGTGACACTGGCGCGCAATACGAGACTAAATTAAGGGCTCTAGCCATTTACTCTCAGGACTACACAGCTTCCATCTTCGCTTCATTGCTCAATTTATCGCCCTCCGTGGTTGAGCATGCATGGGCAGGACGTGAAGGCTAACCTTGGGCTCTTTTTTAGGCCGAACAACTACAGTGACAGAATAGTAGAGAGAACAGGAGCTGAAATAGCAAGTGAAATAGCCAGAGAAACAGTACGCAAAACAGCTGGAGGAATAGAAGGTGGAATATTATGTGCAATAGCACATGACGCTCTTGAGCAGGCCAGAAAGGAGATAGCGCATGCTTGAGTACATGTCACAAAGCGGAAGTCGTGAAGAAGGATTTACAAAGCGGAGGTTATAAGAAGCAAACAATGCTATCGTAGAGATACAGATATGTGGTATTTACAGTTAAAAGAATGTAGATCAGTTATGCTTAACAAGATAAATGCCCAAGAACTCCATGTACCCAGAACGCCGCTATGAGGACGACAAAAGACGCTATTTCGGCGGATTTGGTACCCTCAGGGCCGAAGCAACTTCTCTCTTTTCCCTCCGACTCCTCAGTCAGCCTTGTGGTTACCATTGCTGCCGACGAACCCCTCCTTAATTCCAAGCCCGTCGTCGAGACGGAAGTGGCCACCACGCCTGCGCCGCCTGTTGCGCAACCAGTAGACGAAGCCTCCGATGACGCCAGAGACACACAGCATGGTGAAGAGTGGGCGGTCGACGAAGCTGAAGCGGATGTCCCAGAAGACCTTCTCGAAGGAGGAGATGGTGTACTTGGCTCGGATGGCAGAAGGACCGCTTGTTGCAATCCTCTCGAGTGTTTCAATGATGGGAGCGCTGGCAACGGTGATGGCGCTACCGTCAGGGGTCATGTCCCAGTACCTACGTCGCTGTTGGTGTTTTGTTAGCTTCCAAGGTCCAGCATATTAGTCTTGATGGTGTCGAGACTCACGTCTTGGTCATTGATGAGGACTCGCTCCCCATTCTTGACGTCGATGCCGTAAGTGGTCTTCAGCCAGCGCTGCCAGAACACACCGTCAATCCAGGCGAAGCCTACCTCCTTGGGCTTCCTGGACTCCATGTTGATGACAATCTCCTTTGCTTTATCTTCCGCCCTCTCATCGCCACGAGCCTTAGCCTCGTCGATCTTGGCCTGCTTCTCATCGCGCAACGTCTGCCTGTCAGCTTCAAAGGCCGCGTTCGCACGGTCAGCCCATGCGTGTGCAGCGCTCTTGATCTCCTTCACGCCGGCCTCAAAGGCCTCCTTGTTGTCACGGTCAAGCACACCAAGGACAACAATGCGTTCGTTCATGATCTGCTTAGCATTCGTTGCGGTGACTTCCGGAACGAGCGGGAGCCAGACGGTGCTCATCCACTCGAGGATCTGATGCACATCTCGCATGTCCCTGGGCGTGAAAGGAGGGTAAACCTCTGGTCGACCATCACGAGACACCATAAGGCGGGGCCATGTAGTGATCTTGAAGCGATCGGCTAGAGCCTTGTCCTTGGTCATGACGATCTTGCCGTGGCCGATGAGAGAGAGAGGTAGCTTTTTAAGAGCGTCAAAGTCCTCGGTAGTGGTTGCGTGGTCGTAGAAGTACGTGAAGATGACATCGTGCTTCTCCTCGAGCTTCGTGAACTCAGCTGCGTTGACATCCGGAACACCGCCTACCATATCCAGTGCCTTTTCCGCATACGAGACGAAGTCGCCTAGGCCTCGAAGTCCGACGTACTCGACGCGCTCACCACCGCTGAAGAACAGCATTGTTGGGAACGAACCTACGCCAGCTTCCTTGCAGAGACGTTTCTCAACATCGCAGTTGACCTCACCAATGTGAACCTTGTCCTTCATGGACTTGCCAAGCTGATCCCAAGCCGGTCCCATCGCCTGACAATGCGGACACCAAGGTGCATAGAACTTGACGAACCAGGGATCCTTGGTGACTGTGACAAGCTTTTGGAAGCTATCAGGATCCAGTTCTACCGACTTCCCATCAGGATTCGGCGGATTGACCCATTTCATGGGCTCCTTGGCTGTTACCTCGCCTTCCTTCTCCTTCTCCTTCTCCTTCACGTCACCTTCTTTTGCGGCTGGCTCTTCTGAATGCTCGGTCGCCTTCGGAGTCTCGTGATCGCCAGGCTCGGGCAGATCGAGGTACTTGGGACGAGTGCCGGGCTTGTATGTATCCAGTGCATCCTCAATGGCTGTGCTCAGGATGTCCATCGCCTTCACACCACGGATCGACTCGCGCTGCGCACCGTTTTCGTAGATGATGGTCATAGGATAGGTCTTTACCTCGTTCTTGACGCAAAGATCGTAGAAGGCAACGCAGTTGATCATGGCGAAACGGAATGAGTAGAAATTCATGAAAGTTTCCTTGTCTGCGTTCTCAACATTCGGTTTCGAGGTATGGTAGAATTCGTAGAGGGTCTGGTAGGTCGGCGCGAAATCGATACAGTGAGGGCAGTAAGGACTGAGAATCGTATTAGCAACGTCACGACGCCGCGTGCATAGTCAAGATGGGAGACTACCGTACCTATAGTGTTTGATCATGAGAAACTTGGTCTGGTTGACCTCTTCGTCCCAGTTGGTCGGAGTCAGCTCCAAGAGTGGCGGTACTCTCTGGCCATCGAAGTATGTGTTCTCCTTCTTGGGATCATTCTCAAGTGAGAGTTTCTGGGCGCGTCCGAGGACGGCGGCTCCCGCGAGGAGAGCGAGCGACAGGAGGCGCATGGTAGGAGGGACCCCGAGGCGCAACGTGATATGAATGCTGATTATTGCTACTCAGCCGAGGATATTGTGCGATGAGCAAGCAGCCAAGGATTGCCCTCGTAGCTGGCGCGCCTTGTGGGCGAAGGCGCTGAAGAAAGGTGAATGTCTAGATTATCGAAGTGGCATCGGGGGCGAGCTTCAGGAGGGTCTTGGTGTGGCGTGGCCTGGCAATGGGTCGAGCTGAGGAGTGCGAAAGACGTGCAATGTCGACGGCGAATGGCCAACGAGGAGTAAGGAGAGAAACACACGCTCAACGTGCGAAAGAATGCAGAGATCGAAGGTTGTGTATGTGTATGTTTGCGAGGTTGAGCAAGTTATGGCCAGAGTGGTGGATGACAACCGCATGGCGCTCAGGAGGCTCGAGTTGCGACGACGTGGAGGATTGCAGTGCAGTGGCCGCCACCCATTCCTGTCCTCTAACGCCAGGCGGGCTTGACGGTGGAGGAATCCCAAAGCAAAAGGTGGGCCACAGATCGGGCGGTACAGCGGGATAGTACCCCCGAAGACCCCTAAGTTGGGCCTAGGGGACCGCCTGAAACTTGGTTCGAGAAGCCTAAAACATGGCCGCCACTCCTGCTGCTCGCTGTAGCCACAGCACCACTAGCCCTGCACTGACAGAGCCACAGCCCCACGTCCACGGCCCAGACTCCGGATCGTCGCCTACCATCTACAACAAGGCGTCGATTGATGGTGGGACGCTTGAAAGGAGGGTCAACGTCAGGTGTCCGTCGACTGTCGCTGCCCCCTCCCACTCACAAGCATCCGTTACACCCCATGGATTTGCCTCTCAAGCGTTCTCGGACAGATGGATCTGATGCTTCGCAAGATGGTCTGGACTCTCTCTCAAGACCCATCAGCCCTCCCCTGAGGAAGAAGCCGCGTCAGGAATTACAGCCATCCAAGTCGCTTCCTTCACCATGGAAGCTGACATGGATTCGCGATCTCCCTGAAGAGGATAACAAAGATGCTATTACGCTCAGTGATATCCTCGGAGATCCATTGATTTCCGAATGTTGGATCTTCAATTACCTCCACGACGTCAATTTCATCCTCGCGGCATTAGACCCTGACGTCAGGCACCTGGTCCAGGTTCACATCGTTCACGGCTTTTGGAAACGTGAAGATCCAAACAGGTTGGCGTTGATGGCATGTGATCTTTTCACGGCCTGAATTGATCGCTCTGCTGACTCTCGCTTCCAGGATGATTCCTCGGCCAAAGACAATGTTCACTTGCATGCTGCCTACATGCCAGAGATGTTCGGCACGCATCATTCCAAGCTTATGGTGCTCTTCCGACATGATGATACGGCTCAAGTCATCGTGCATACGGCCAACATGATTGCCAAAGACTGGACTAATATGACCAATGGCGTGTGGATGTCCCCCATGCTACCACTGCTCAACAAAGGGAGTAAAGAACCTTCACCTGAATCCTCGCCTCAGCTCCCCTTAGGCAGCGGGCCCAGGTTCAAGGCAGATTTCCTCAGTTATTTACGCGCATACGACAAGCAAAGGCGCACGTGCAAAGAGTTATACAGCAAGTTGAGCTTGCACGACTTTTCAAGCATTAGAGCTGCATTCATCGCCAGTGTTCCCGGGACGCATGATGTGCACGATCTTTCGGAGACAGCATGGGGCTGGGCCTCTCTGAAGAGATGTCTACGTGGAATTCAGTGCGCCGAGGGCGAATCCAGTGTAGTGGTTCAAATTTCGAGCATTGCAACGTTAGGAGCGAAAGATGATTGGTTGCAAAAGACTTTGTTCGGCGCTTTGTCGTCATCAAAGGCTACAAAACTGAGGAGACCGAAATTCAGTGTGGTGTTTCCCACTGCTGATGAGATCCGAAACTCGCTCGATGGTTATGCCTCCGGCGGCTCCATTCATACCAAGATCAAGAGTGCTCAGCAAGCGAAACAGCTACAGTATCTTCGGCCGCTATTCTGTCATTGGGCTAACAACTCTCAGCACGGTCTACGTAAGTCAGCCGCAACCCCTCATGTTGCACGAGTCTTGACTAAAGATCCTAAAGCACTGCCCGATGATGTTGCTCGTAGGGATAGTCGCCGCCAACGAGCAGCGCCCCACATCAAGACGTATGTGCGCTACAACGACTCTGGGAGTTTGGACTGGGCTCTCTTGACTTCCGCAAACCTCTCGAAACAAGCTTGGGGTGATGCTGAGCGCAGTGCTGGAGAGCTGCGCATCGCCTCGTATGAGGCTGGAGTGCTGGTTTGGCCAGCGTTATTTGATGCACAACACATGATCCCAACGTTTGGCGCCGATTCCCCAGGAAACACTGACACAACGGGAGATGAAGCAAACAAGCCAGAGGGCAACATATCGATAGGGGTGAGGATACCATATGACTTGCCGTTGCAATCGTATGGCTTGAGCGAAGAGCCATGGGTTGCAACGCAGACTTATACAGAGCCTGATTGCTTGGGTCGCACCTGGGAAAGCTGGGGCGCCTAGACCTGATTGCCGGACGTTTTGTTCGTGGAGACATGACTGTCGGGGCTTGGCTTACCTGGACCATGTCAGACTTGCATGAGGTCAGTGACAGGTCGCGCCTATATATTCAAAGCGACACTCCCCGTCGCGGCTGTGTGACGATCATGATTACCTGTATTAGACCGATCCTGGCTCGGCCCGTTTTCACAGTCTACCCAGTGACCATTACGACACGAAAAAAACACATGCTGGCAATGAGAGAGACAGCATTTGGTGTACAATGTCCGCGCAACATATTATTTCTAATTCGTTCCTACGAAATGCAGCGATTGGCATCATGTCAACTTTCGAGGTGATGTCGGCGGTGTCGGCGTGACTAACACCGACGCCACCCGCTTCCGGACAGAGCATGGATTGATGCACGTCGAGCTTCCCCAGAAAAATGCAGGCCAAGATGTCGCAAATTTTCGTAAAGTAGAGATTGTCGACAGGCGAGCAGCTGCCTCAATACAGATTTCGACCTGCTAGCAAGCGCAATTGAGGTCCATCTCACACCCTTTCCTGGTCCCTTCCGTTCGTTCCTGAAGTGGAGCAGCGGCTGCACTGCAAACTTCGCTTGGTCTGGTCTGGTCGAGCCTTAGCTTCCGTCCAAGCTTCGATTTCTCTCTGCTTTGCTCATCTTTGCTCTCCACTCATCTACTCGCCTCCTCCACCCAGTTCGTCTTCAACTTCAGCCTCATTTTCGTTCCGCAAACTCATACCAATCTCTTACGAAGATTCGTCAACAAGTCGCTTATCCTAAATCACAGTCAAACACCCCATGGGTCCGGGCACGCGAAGGACATCCGACAATGATGTCCGTAATCTTCTAGCCACGTCTTTCCGTTCTGGATCGCCCTTGGCACAACAGGCTCTAGCTGAGGATATTGCTGCTTGCTCAGATGATGACGAGGATCTCGACTCTCATATCGCCAATGAGAATGCTGCTCCTGGGCACATCATGTACCGACGCCCGAGTGGTGTAGCTTTCGGTGCCTCTAGACCTGTCTTCAGTGATCGCGTCCTCGATGAGCCAGCATTGACCTCAGTTGAAAGACAACAATCTCGTAATGCCGAACGCAGTCTGCTTCGAGATAACCATGTCCTGCCACCAAAGCGCAGGGGCTCACAGCAGCCAGGTCTGGCCTCACGGATCTACCGCCGTCTGTTCAGCACAAAGGTTTCTCAAGCAACTAGTGGAGGCGATGAGAACGGCGATGCATCAGCTCAAGGACCCTCAGAGACGTCTCCCTTGCTGCAGAGTGCAGGCTCGGTCAACTCTATTGATGATGTAGAGGAGCAATGGGAAGAGGCCATTGCCTCCAGGAAACTTACGACAACTTGGCAACGGGAGACGAAGACCATGGCCGTCTATTCAGCACCTTTGATCGTCACTTTCTTCCTCCAATACTCCATCAACGTTGTGGCCGTCTTGGCTGTGGGTCGTATTGGCAAGATGGAGCTTGGAGCTGTGTCTTGTAAGATATAATTGCCTCTCCACGCGGCAATGAACACTGAGCTAACAACTCAACAGTGGCCAACATGACCGCAGCTATCACATGCCTTGCCCCTTTCCAAGGCTTGTCGACCAGCCTCGACACTCTCTGCGCTCAAGCATACGGCTCGGGTCACAAGCATCTTGTTGGTGTCCAGTTCCAGCGCATGACCTTCTTCCTCTTCTCCCTCTGGATTCCCGTTGCCATCATCTGGTTCTTTTCGGAAGGTATCCTCAACCTCGTCGTGCCGAATCCCGAATCTGCTCGCCTTGCCTCTCAGTATCTTCGCGTCATGATCTTCGGCATCCCGGGTTTCATCCTTTTCGAAGGCGGCAAGCGCTTTATTCAGGCTCAGGGACTTTTCGCTGCAACTACTTACGTTCTTCTGATCGCTTCCCCGCTGCATGTTCTCCTTACTTGGCTGCTGGTGTACAAATTCGAGCTTGGCTTCATTGGTGCTCCTATTGCCGTTGCGTTTACCGATAACTTCATGGCGGTATTGTTGTTCTTGTATGTGAAGTACGTGGATGGATCTCAGTGCTGGGGTGGCTTCAGCAAGAGAGCCTTCAAAAACTGGTGGATCATGATCAAGTTGGCTTTACCGGGCATGATTATGGTAAGTGGTTTCTTCTTCTTCCGACAGGGTCAAATCCTGTGAGTCTTGTCGTTATTTGACTAACAACTTTGTCAGGTCGAGGCTGAATGGCTTGCATTCGAAATCTTGACATTGGTTTCCAGCCGTTTTGGAGTCGAGTACCTAGCGGCTCAGTCCGTAATCACCACTCTGGGAGCCGTCAGCTACCAGGCGAGTACTTCTTCGTTACCTGTTATGTACTTTCGCTCACATGCTTCAGATCCCCTTCGCCATGTCCATCGGTTCTTCCACCAGAGTTGCGAACCTTGTTGGAGCCGGCCTTGTCGATGCGTAAGTCGCCATTCTATCAATGACTCGTCAAGACCACAATCTAACAATGTCTCCAGTGCGAAGATTGCAGCCAAAGTTGTATGTCTCTATTGCTCAAGTCGACATTGTCGGAAGCCGACCCCGCTAACAAATACAGACCTTTGTCATTGCTCTCTTCCTCGGCATTTTCAACCAAGTCATTTACACAGCTCTCAGATATCACCTGCCCCTTCTCTTCACAGACGACGCAGAGGTCATCGAGATCTGCGCCAAGGTCCTACCTGTCGTTGCTGTGTTACAAGTCTTCGACTCCCTGAGTGCTGGGTATGTGATTGTCCTAAACTTGCCTTTGCATCCTGTGCACTCTTTGCTAACTAAACACTTTCAGTGCTCACGGCCTACTTCGTGGTATCGGCAAGCAAGCCATCGGAGGCCCGGCAAATCTCATCGCATACTATGTCATCTCACTGCCTATTTCCCTAGGTCTTGCCCTGGGGCTTGACTGGAAACTCCAAGGACTCTGGGGCGGCGTTATCGTCGGACTCGCATCGTAAGTATTCTCATTCCGCCGATCAAATGGTGTTCAACGCTTTTGCTGGTGACGAAGCTAACGGCCTGGACAGCGTGTCTGCCATTGAGTACATCTATTTGCTGGTGACCGACTGGGAAACGGCCGCTCGGGAGGCCGAGACGCGGAACGCCGCCGGTTGAGTTGCTATGCCATAGATCTCAGAGCATATAATACTATTTGGCCATGTACATACTATCAACCTTAGGACATCACTCAGCATATGGTGCCTATGAAATACTCAGCTGCACACCACGAAGCAATGTGAGGGCTGGCCAAGTCTCCGCCGAGAGAGGGATCGATAGCAGAATGATTAATACAGCCACGTTGGGCATTGCAAGTTCAGATCTAGACTCTACAGTTACATTGTCTTCCACCATCTTGTCGAGATGTGACCAAGCGTGGCCAGGCAATGCTCTTTATCACCGAGAGTTCCGTTCACTGCACAGCGCAAAAATATCTCTTTTGGGCCTTTTGAAACTCCAGCAACTTCCTTGCGAGCTTCCGATCATTTTCCTCGTGTAAAGTCCACCGCATTTACTTATGGTGTGCTCAGCTAAGCATCGAATGTGTCCGGATGCCCTTGGGTCCCAACTCACTGCACACTCATATTAGTATGTCTCCACGAGTGTTCCTTCACGGAGGCACGACTTACTTGTAATCAACTCTGCTCAAGTTACTTTGCCTCTGTGCTTCGAGAGACTGCGCATCCATGTTGGAGTGCAAGCAAAATGAGATCCTGGCCGCAACCTGCGCGCCCAGGAACATGGCCTCCTCAAAGCCATTCTTGGTCCACTCGGCGAGATAGTTGGGGTAAGTGACGGTCCGGATGTTAGTCGGCGTCTGGCTGTGGAAGTGGTGGTGCTGAGTTGGCCCAGCTGCCTCAGACCCAGGAGCCTGGGGTGTCGCGGCTACACCTGCGGCGCTCGCTGTGGTCGCAGCCTGCAAAAGAGGATTTACGCCTGAGGAGGACAATTGATGTGGTGCACCCGTGTAGCTGCCCGTAGGGGTTTGGCTTCCCGTGCCTGTCGGTGTAGCAACGTTACTTGGCAACTCGCTCGTGAACATGGTGGCCGTGCTCGGGCTGATGAGGTGTCGAGCTGAGAGAGTTTGCAGGATGTTCTCCTTGAGGCCACGCAGACGAGCACCGTTGCCGACGAAGACGAGGTTCTCCCAGCATGCTGGCCGCATGTACATATCATCGATGCCTTGGATAGTTCGGAAGATAGTCGTGACGATGCGGTCGATCTCTGCTCGCTCAGCAAAGGTGAACCGCTCAATGCCAACCTCAATGTCCCGCTTGACGCGCTTCGGACGGTGTTCAGGGGTGGTGTTGACATCAGCAGCGAAAGGCAGGGGCGCGGTAGGAGTTGGAGCACTCTCTGCAGGCTTGACTTCTTCTGCAGGGGCTGGGGCGTTCTCCATTGGCTTGTCTTCTTCTTCCGGCTTGGGCGCATCGGTGTTTTCTGCTGGCTTATCAGCTACTGCGTCTGCAGAGGCAGCACCGTCAGTGACAGCAGGTGTGTCGCCATTGGTATCGATTTTCGGCGCATCGGCAGGGGCCTCGCTTGACGTTCCATTGGTCGTCTCCGGAGCCGTGACTTCCGGGACCTTGATCTCTGGCGCCTTCACGGGCTCGGGAATGACCTCCTCCATCACGATCTCTTCAAAAGCAAAGGTATTGTGCGTTCTCTTGGAGTTCGGCAGACGCACAGGTTTTGCCGCTGCTGCATCATTATCCTTATCCTTTGGTTTCCTTCCACCCTTCGTTGCCTTTTCCTTCTCCTTCTTGGCGAGGAACTCCTTCGTCTGACCGCTCGTCACAATGCTAGCCACGTCGAGAACACCATCGTCCTCTCCGTTTGTTTCACCGTTCTCGCCATCGGCACCATCGCCCAGTGGACGACTCGGCTCGGCTCTGGTAAGTTCTGGTGAGGCAGAATCAACGACCGCGGCTGTCGGGACTGCAGTCTCCTTCGGCAGCTCCATTAGTGCTTCCTCTCCTGCGGCGTAGGGCAGGACCTCGCAAATGGCACTCTTCTTGAGCTGCTCGGCCATATCTCGCGTGAAATCCTTGTTCTTCAGCAACTGCATGAGCTTACGAGTGAAGACCTCGCCACCACTGATCTTTCGGTCGGGCCCCGGGGATCCAAGATCCATGTGATTGACCACTCTGCCATCGTGGATCGCGGTGACGTCCACCTTCTCGTAGCCAATGTCGATAACGGTCATGTTGGGCCATTTGAGGCCGTACTGCGTCGCAATGCCGCTGTGAATCATACACAAAGCAGGGGTCCGTGTACGCTCGAAGATGTACTGTGCGATAGCCTCACAGTCTGGTCGAGTCCATTGCGGCGATGCCATCAGCATGATAGGAGTGTTGTGGTAGGTCGTCGTCAAAAGCCCGTGGACGTGGTCGAGGAATGCGAGGAAAGCATCCATGTTGACGATGCGACCGCCTGTACGAAGCAACAATGCGTTAGTCTCTAATTGCAAAAGCCGTGTTCTCAACTCAAGCATGCATACCTTCAATCGGGTACAATGCGCCCTTGTCCTCGTCTACATCCTCAACCCACTCCTCTTGTTCTTCTCCACCGACCACCTTCGTCCTTTTATATGTGTAATAAGGCCGCCATTCGTTTCCATCGCGAAACATGCGCGTCGGGATGCGATGCGCAGGAGGTGTAAGCTCACTGCATCCAAGCTGAGCAAGGGTCGTGCGGCTCCCTGGGCAGATAATGAGGATCTGCTCCTCGCGCCACTTGCCACCACCGCTCGCCATACTGCCGCAATGACGCCGCGACGGCGAAGTCTCGTCTTGAGCTGATTGTGACGCCGATTGGGCGAAATGAAGAGGTGCGTTGGTCGCGCTCGCTGTGGTTGCTCCCTTGAGTGGCCGTTTGCGCGTTGAGCTATTGAATCGAAAGTTGTAGGAAATGGGCGGGTAGAATCGTTCAAGCAGTGATCGTGTAAGTGCGGATTCGTGATGTGGTTTGGCTGCACTGCGCGAAACTTTGGGGCGATTCTTCTGGGCGCTGCTCCGTCGTCGCGACCTTGGAGTTGGGGACTGCGAATCTCTGCGCGACGCAGCTGGTGTTGAGGCTGGCGCGGGTGTGGCTGGCAACTGGTCTTGAGGAACTGTGGCTGGTGGGGCGATCACGTGGGTCCCCGACTTCAACAACAGTTGATCATCAACACCATCTACTTGCCTTGCACCATCGATACCCATATGCTCGGTCTGCTGATTGGCAGGGTACTGAAAAGGCAGTCGGAAGATGTTCGGAAGCATTTCATTCGGATGTTGAGATATCCGAGGACGCTGGGCGCCTTGCCTTGGCCAGTATTGCTGCTCCGCTGGATATATCCCCTGCCCCTGACGCCGCTGCTGGATACGTTGCTGTTCTTTGATCCTCTCAACTTCTCCGTGATCAATGACTGGCGCAAACATCATATTTCCAGGGTTGTCGGACCATCTGTCGTAGTTGACAGCCGTAGACAGCGGCGTGCTGAGGAGTATGTTCTCCAACGCAGGCACACAAGCGCTGTTCGGGGCTGGTGCCTCTGCCTGACTTGTCGAGGCCCTTTCCGAGAAATTTAATCTGAAGGGATCTAATTGAAGGGGATGTGGTACAGCTGCAGCAGGGGACGAGTATGATTGTGCGTAGCCCGGGGTCTGGTATTCCGAGGTTGCGGATGTGAATGGATGTGCCGGCACTGGAGGCCAGCGCTCAGCGAAAGGCTGCTGCTCCTGCGTAAAATGCCATGATCTGTCAGTATCCGGCTGCTTGAGGAAATACTCCCTTTTCGAAACCTGTTGACCACCTCCGGGAGCCTGTATGAAACTCATCATGGCTTGGGCCTCGTCCACTCGTTGACCCTCTGATCGCCTGGCCTCTCTGTGACGCCCGGATGAGTCTATCTCATGCGCTGCACTGTCGTTGTCTGGAGAATGGAGAAAGCGATAGGTAAATGAAAGAAATAGCGAAGAAACGTATTGTGAAGATGTTGCAAGTCTCGTGCTCGCAGCCAACACTGTGGCCCAAGAAACCGATTGACTATGGGCAATGCATCGCGGTCAATAGTGTGTGAAAAATACGCCAGAATCAAAGGGCGCCATGGCAGCCAGAACAATGGGCATTGACACGGTTCACGTAATTGACACGATTAACTCTACACGCTACATGCAGAACGCTTGACAGCTGCCACGACCGGAAAAGACGGACTCCTGCAGCTGCCTGAGCTGTCCGGAGCTGCTACCTGTCGCCGCACACCCTCCGAGGCTTTCATTCAATGCTTCACTCTTCTGTGTGCTTCACATTCCGCTGTCAAACTGATGGTAAAGCGCACTGAGCCGCACGCATGACCTGGCACGGCGGAGGTTTAGAGGATGTCTGAACTCTTCATCGTGAATTAATCGCTCTCCGTTCTACATCGGTACAGCTCGTGTTGTATGTTTGTCGTAACGCTCGTTAAATCCCAGTGCGGGCTTCCACAGTCCGTGCTCCGTTGCATGCGAACGCCAACGTGATTTCACTGCCAGGCTCTAAAGGCCCAGGCATGCTTACTGCATCGTACAAATCCACTTCCGAGAACTCAGTGCTCCCATGCAATGCGCCTCTGATCGCGTCTCCGCGCTTCCGTGCTGATGATGAGCCTAATCCCTTTGAATGGCCCATGTCCTTCCCTATATGCGTGTGCGCCGACCCAGAACATCTTTGTAGGCTAGCAAATAGCCCACGACACCCAACGCCGGCGTAATTCGACCAAATAGTCCAGGTGCAAAGGCAAATTTCTCAAAGCCCCCAGTTGAGATGAAATTAGCTGCAGCTCCTTCAGTTTGCAGAGCTCTGCAGGGGCATCCGGGCAGCCACAAAGGTCTCGTCTGCCTGTGATTCTTCGGCTTTGATGAGCTTCTTCGGTGTATCATCGCCGATGGATTCGCCAATCACTGAGAATGGTCGCTCAGACGTGGGGGTCGTGACCGATGAACGGTCAAGGCTTGTGCGGCCTTCCGTAGGACCGGTGAATATTGATGAAGCATGCTTCTCATCCACCATGGATCCAGTTGTATCAGTTGATGTTCTGCTATGCGCCAGAGAAGGACTCTTGTCTGCATTCTCCTCGATTTTCGGGTCGTCAGCAAGCCTGGTCTTGTCATCGTCTGCAGCATCAGGATCAGACTTGGTAGGCACAACGCTGACGGCGTCCGAGGCCTCTGTCTTCGCCCGTGTCTCTGATGTACCTTGCTTGTCTAATAAATGCAGTGGCTCGGCGGCTCGAGGGGTGTCTATTTCGTCGTCAGGCTTCTTACTTGAAGCATCTTCAACAGGGACCTCCAAGCGCATACTCTCCGATTTTGGCACCTCCGCATGTGCGTCTTGTTGCAAATCATCCTGGGCGTTGGCCCCAAACTCCTGTCGCAAAGGGCTGCGGAGACCGGAAGTCTCGCCACCCATATCGTTGTTTCCCAATCGTGATCGACGGCCCGGGTTCCTCATGGGCAATGGAGGAGGTAGGCGCTTGGGGATTGTGACCATACTGCCCTTCGCCTGCATCACGCGGGATGCAACTTGCTGTGGCCTCGCTGGCTGAACAGCGGCCACTTCGAACACAACCGGCTCCTCGTCACTGAAGTCATCTTCGCTATCTGAGTCATCCAGCTCATCTGAGTCATCCAGCTCATCCGAGTCGCTGTCCTTGTCATACACACTTGAAGCTTTTGAAACCTTGTCAGCGTCATCATCCTGGTGCTTTGGCTGTGACTTCGCCGTATCTAAATCGACACTGGTAGCGCTATGGATGGAGGGAGGGCTGCTAATGTGCTTGAGTGCGGACATGTCCACGGCGGTGTAGTCCACAGCCTCTTCCTCCTCTTCGACTTCGGATATGCGCACATCTCGCTCGAGCGGCCTGGGCGAGATGCTGGCCTCTTGTTGTCCCGGGCTTGGTGTCGTCTCAGGTGTGGCGTTGGCAGTCTGAGTACCGACATCGGTCACCTGGCTTTTGACTGTATGCGTGGACATGTAACTTCCACGGTTGCTCCTGGTTAGGAAAGTGTCGACGCTCTGGCGTGGGAATTTGTTCGTCGTTGGGCTGCTGATGGCCGAGTTGATGTTCATTTGGCTGCTGGTTGGGCGAACGCGACTGCCGGCTTCTCGGATCTCAAGTCCAGCCATTTCCAGAGCCAGTACACCAAATGGATCAGGGTCATGTGCATCGGGGACACCGAAAGAGATCCCAGAGCTCGCGGACTTCGATTTCGGTGACGCTATTAATGCGTCTCCCGGTGCAGAAGCGGCAGATATGCGGTCGATTATGGACGAGTCATAGTCTGTACGACCCTCGGCCATCTTAATAACCTCGAACAAAGGCTTCGTTTCCTCGACATAGCGGCCGACATTGCCCGCGAGGATATCCATTTGTGATACTTCGGATCCATAGAAACGCTCGTTCTCATTCGCACGCTCCGTAAGGATACATCCCGAGAGATTGACGTGCTGATGCTGTCCGCGAGCTTTGAGGTAGGTGAGAACAGTAGCACCAGGATCGGTCCATTTGAAGTCAGAATCTGCAGAATCGCATGCCACTGACTGTCCAGATGCGAGGCCAACATCCTCACCAAGTGTGACACGGGGCTTGATGATAGCCTCGAGAGCTGCGAGATCGCTGACAACAAGTATACAGTCGTAGATGTCGACACCAATGACGAAACTCAGTGTAGGCGTGTGAAGCATGATTCCAGAGGGAGGCGACCAGGTACCGTCGGATTTCCTGGCGATGAGGATGCCTGAACCTCCTGAACCAGTCATCCAAAGTCCGCTTCTCATGCAGGTGAAGACGGCGATACCGGCTGCATTTTGGATGATTCGTCGAGGGATCTTTTTCATGATTTTGGTGGGAGTCTTTGGTTCTTCCGTGGTAGGGGATGACACGGCGCTTTCTGTGCTCAGAGGGGCCAAGTAGCCGTCACCTATATCAGCACGTCAGTCAGCCATGGTGAAGGAAGTTGCTGAACCCATGTGGACCACGTCTCTCTTCCATGCCCCATGCCTTCGAGTCGGATCGTTGAGTACGTACCACAGAATGACTTAAGGATGCGCGCAGCCTTGTCGCATTCCTCGTCGAGGGTCGTGGGCCAGAAGGCCTCGCGTTGTACGCGCGCATTACTGTTGATGGAAGCTATGCTGAGCTTCGCAGGCCTGTGAAGCGAGTTTGCGCTGCTATTCAGGCCGCTATTGCTGGCGGTGCTATTGCGACTGGAGGAACGATGGGGCCAGCCGAAGAGCCCGCCGCCGCTGTTGCCTCCTCCGACAGAGGTCACAGAAGATGCGCCAGCAGAGGCGTCCGAGTTCCTCTTCTCCCAGGACGGGAGAAAAGCAGAGACGCGCTGCATTGTTGTTTCTGTGAGGCGGGGAAATTCCCTGGATCGCAGGGCGTTGCCGTCCAGCAGGCGCTTGGAGGAGGACAGGGCAGGTCCGTTGTCCCCCCTAAGAAGTCCAAGGTCGAGGCCGCATCAAAGTCGAGGTTTTCGGCACAATCGTGAAGTTAGGGTCGCGGCAATTGTGTGCGAATGGTGGCTGAGGAGGAATGCTAGAGATGAGACAGCTGGTTGGAGGCAAGCAGAAGCCAAACCAGGCTTTGTGTTCGGTGTCGGTTGTGACAGAGTCGGGCTGCCAGCGACAAAGATCGGCAGTCGCAGGGAAGGCGATGATGCGAGTATTGGGGGCGGGTGGACACACTTGGACGGCAGCGGACTGATGCAGGACAGTGGAGGACGACTCGATGACTGGGGCTACTGGTTAGGCGCTATATTAGACAGGGTTTGCGAGCGGGATGCATCTGGTGGGTGTGGCTGCTTTCGTTCGGTAGTGCCTTGTTGGTAGCGAGCATTGAAGGAGAGGAAACGGCCGTTGAGTGTGCCGAGTTGATCGAGGAATACAACAGAGCATCGAAAGAAAGAATGAACACTGGAGATTCCGAAACTGCCTGGAACAGCAAGTTAGCCGAGTCGACGAAGAGATCAAGACAAGCTGGAACGCGTAGTGAGTTACCTGAACCTCAAGTCAGTCGAAAGGCAAAAGGCACAGCGCCAGAGGCTAACTCCACCAAGACAAGCCACCGGAACGCAGGCCGGGGTGTGTGCAGGTGTGTGTGTGTGTGGCAGTGTGCCAGGTAGCGTGAACGTGCAAAGTGGCATCCGCTGTCAGGGCAGGCGTGTGACGTGGGCCTTGTGCCGATGCTCGATATTGGGAGGTCAGTGAGGCGGCTGCGATGTAATTGCAAAGATGGTGGTGGTGCGGCAGATGTCAATTAAGGTGAGATCACAGTCCGTGCCAGCATATGAGAACAGGCAACTTGGAGGTGCATCAGCGGCAGCAGCAGCAGTAGTGGTGGGAATAGCAGTCGTGCAGTGCCGATGGTGCTTGTCTGAGGTGCTGGATGCAGCCCAAGAATTAATGTCCGTCCTCGTGGCTGTGGGTTCCATCCACCACTGGCACCTCCTCAGTGGCCCCATGGCAAGTTCTTAGTGGACGCTCACTAATTACACCAATCCTTGGGCGTTGTTCCTCGCATCGTCTCGCTGGCAACGGCAAAAAGAGGGGATGTGCTCAGCTGCCAACGTCGTCAGGTTCACGAGCCGTCTAAATGTGACCAGAATCTCCGAGTCGCTGACAACATGTCGATCAGACCAGACTGTTCGCTGGCAGAGACCCGAATTATTGGCTTTGCAACTTGTGGCCCACGACCTCCCCAAATTTCCCATCCGTTCCTTAACACGACTAACACGAATCCCTCGCGTTAAGAGGACCCTCAATTCTGGAATGCTGTTCTTCCTTCGTCTCAGCCACGCGTTGTTTGCGACATAATGTGCACATTCTCTGACGGAGACAAAGCATGGCACACAAATAATGCACATGAGCGGCACCAGCCATCAGCACGTAGCTTCGATCGTGTCGTCAACTCGAAACGCCATGTCTGATATTGGTGCATTCGAGATCCGAGGCTCGATACAAAACGCAGGGCACCAAGACCGGTGACTGACGAAAGATAGGAACTGTACCACATGAAGCACTTCTCAGATCGGCTCAGTGATGCAACCGAGCCCGGCTTACAGTCATTGCTCTATCTAGCATTCATTGGATTCGGCCAACCTCTTTACTTTTCCCTGACATTGTCCAACACCCCCATCGTTCTTCGCACGCTTGCAACACATCCGCTACGCTGCCTATCATATCTGACACGCGGGAGCAAGCTCTATGCAATGTGATAATGCTTGATCAACCATGCCAGCTCAAAGATCCCGCAATCCCAATTGAGAGCGGGTTATGAGCCTCACACCCCAGCATTCGGAATGGGTCACTAAATGCGAAACCCTCAAAAACTCGTGTCTTCATTAGAAACAGCGCTGTTAATATTAATAGCAAGAAGCAATTTGCACATATCCTCCCAAGCTCTTGCGACACTTAAGTGCTATTCACACACACACACACATGTACTCAACTTCCAAGGCTGCCGTTTTACTTCTGCCAGATCGAGGCGTTGGGCCCAATCAGCTCCAAATTTACACTTGATAACCCTGTCTCCCTTGCATCGCAACAAGCACTCTTCTCGTCATATCAAAGGCGTTCACAATTTCCCATCGTACCGAAATATCCACGTGCTCAATCAAAGGCGAGTGGCACTACCTCAATAATCATTGATGCCGCCCTGGTCGCAAGCAATGGCCAAGGTCACCCGTTCAACCCATTCTCATCCTCCTGGGGTCACCCCAGTCACTTCTCGCCCCGTAGGCCATCCTTCTTGTGCAGCACGACATGGTGCAAGACACTTCCCGCGCCTGTACTACACGGGACCTTATTCTAGATTATCTCCGTGAGACAGTCGCGGACAGCGGGGTGCACAAGAAGCGCGCGGTAAGCTCTTGAGCCGGTCTTGAGACGAGACGAGATGGAGCCAACTGCGAGCAAAGTATATCTGGAGAGTTGTACTAGTCCCGCGCTATGATGATTCATTCTCTTGTTTGGAGTCTTGATGGATTAGGTATCTGGACGTGCTACTTTAGCAAGCAGATGCCTCAGAAGTGCCAACGTGCCTCTCGTCTTATAGGATCTCCAGCCATACTCCTCTTCCGGTACTGCGCACGAATCTCTCGGTAACTTCCGGGGTTCCAAACGTCGAGCCCTGCCCTTGTGTGCAAGCATAACCTCCTTCTTGGAAGCTTACTGCTCAGTATATGCCTTCGCCTTCTCCAAAAGTGACTAGACGATCGAGATCTGCTGTCTCAGACTTCACGCAGCACTGAGAGCATGTGTTTCGCTGCGTGGACGAAGGCTACGTGGGCATGACTTTGGATCGAGCCCATATCCTGCTCGCGTCTGTCCTGCGTCATTCGAGTTTCACCTCATTTCCAAACTATTGTCCGGTAACGGATGGGATGCGCAAGCTAGGTGCGCTCTAGACCGCGGTGGTCCGAAGGTCTGAGACTGATATTGGCCGAGGCATGTTCAGGGGTCGACGACCTACTTGATCGCACACATCTTCGTGCAACACCAAGGTACACACCCTCGACTACGACATGCGAAATCGCTCAAAATGCAATCAAGGTCTGTCCGTGGAGCGGTACTAGAGTCAGTCCACCATGTCCTCAGGATCGAACATCGCCTCGACATCGTTCTCGACCATGACCTCATACTCGATTTCGTCCATGATCTGGGCCATGCCTTTCTCCCACGGTATTTCGGGGTAGACTCCTCCATGAAGTAACCAGTCCTCGATAGTTTTGCTAGGCACGTCCCAAACTTCAGGGGGAACGTGCTTGTGCCGCGGGTCCTCCTCGTGGATGAAGACGATGCTTGTTCCACGCTGATGCGAAAAGGTTCCACGGATGCTCACTCCTTTGAGTTTCTTGACCTCTCGGCGGATCTGGCGGAATATATCATCCCAGGTCTTGACGCTGGGCATGCCGTCCTCAGCCACGATGGCCTGGGCCCCAATAAGGTGGATCTCTTCCAATGATGAAGCGTGCCGATTGATGAATTGGGAGAAGCTATCCAGTGAGAACTCGGCGCAGCTCAAGTTAAGACTGCGTAATTGACGCAGGTGAGTATTTGGGAGGAACTCTGGATCCAGATGTATCCTGTCGCTTCCAATGAACTGGAACCTATGGTCAGTTCATAAACCATCAGATTACCTAGAGAATTACCTACCTGCAGGCAGAGACTTGTCAGATTGGTCATATTGCTCAGGAGGAACTCGAGACGATCCGCCAGGAACAGTTCGGCGATAGCTTCGATGTGAAAGTGCTGCAATGACTCAAAAAGTTTCTTCGGGAGGGGTGCATCCGTTGGAAGGGCAAGATCATGCAGGACCATGGGCTCGATACACAAGCTGGAAAGTGGAATGTCGATCTTCCAAAGTGTGTTGAGTGTCATCTGCTGGACATCAAGCATAGTCTCCCGAGTAAGGTCAACCGAGGCGTCGGGGTCGAATATCTTCTCGACCTTGGGGTCCTTCCACGGGCATCGGGTCCACGTCAGGCAGACTTCAGCAAGCGCTGGCAGATTGGCGAGAGCAGCACCGAAAAGCTCAAGTCGGAATGGCCCGTTGCGCTTTGCCTCTTGTTGCGTTTCGTAGTAGCGCGCCCAGTCCTTTTTCAGCATGTCTTGCCAGTCAGATGTAGTGAAGCTGTAGTAGGCCGCGTCCTCGAAGTTTAGACGCTCAGTGAGCCTGCTGAAGTAGAAGTCCACAGACCTGATGCGCCCAGCACACTCGGGGAGGCGCGAAAGCTCCAAGAGTCTATTAGCATCATTCCTCCAAGGCACTCCGTCGAAGGTGGGCTGTGCGAGGAAAGGCCTGGTCACGGTTCCAAGCTTTGACGATGCCAAACGGAGATTTCTGAAATCATCCGTCGGTAAAGCCTCAGCGATGATGCCAAGCAGCTCTTGTGGTAGGTTCTCAAGGTGCGAAGCCATCTCCAACATCCTCCCCGGCCGGCGACAGCCTCGTTCGGTGCCAGACTTGAAGATGGTAAAAGACCTAGGACAAACGCGTGCAGGTGCTGCGAGCAAAAAGCCGACTCAAGGCCGCGATCAGTGGTTGCCCTGGACTCGAATCTCGGACAGAGCAGAGCGCTTTGTTAGATACTGGCAGGCAGTCCAGACTATGAGGCATGCGGGTTGAATATTGGGTAGGTATGGCGGTGGTGGATGACGGAGAATGTGCATTTAGGTGAGGGTCTCCAGTAGCCAGCCTAATCATTCAGACAGTGTCCAGGCTACTTATGTTATTCGCCGTGACTGACTGCAACATTGGTCAAACTTCTGCCCAAGATCCATGTGACTATGAATCAACATTACCTTTCATTAACTTTTGCTTAAATCTCATTATTCTGTAGTACTTGCATTGGGAGAGCATGCTAACCGTGGCTACTTGCTGTACAGTGTCTGAGAGTCCGGGCCGGCCCAAACACTGTGTGGGATCCTATGCCCCCGACAAAGTGTCCGTTCGTCGCTTCTGCAAGGCTGCGTTTTAGAGCATAACTTACTCAACAGCCCGTTCTCGGCTACAGGCAATAAGTCTCAACCTTGCTCGTCACGCTGGGTTCGCTGCCCCTCTGCATCATTCTATCTCGAGTCTCAGAGCATCTTGCTTCTGGCTTGAAACAGGACATGTGATCGACTTTTCCTTCAGCCACCTACGCTACACAGACGAGCAGTATGCTAAAGTACGTATTAAGACTTACCCGTGGGTATCAGGAAACCTCAAAGGTCCCTTTCTGACACGCTCAAGGGCTTTCAGAAACCTGTCTCCAGCGACGCGCGCCGGCGTCGGTGTCGGCATCATTGCCTGGGGCGCAGCAGGGCTGTATCTTACTCCAGCAGTCGAGGAGAAAATGGGACTCACCCCAAGCGAACAGGATACTGCGGAGCTCGAAAAGTATAAGCCCAGGATTGTGACCGTCGAAAAGACGGAGAGATGAGTTGCCACCCTCGCCAGTGACGATGGCCTTCTCGGGAGAAGATCATGTACATTATGATGACGGCACTCGTAAACACTACAGCGAAGCATGCATGTCAAATCAGTCACATGGCATGGCGATGTACAGGGCAGAGTTTGGCGCGAAGATGGAGGTCTTTTCCTTGTCACTAGCTACTGCGAAGGAGTCGCGTTGCGTTTCCGATCTAATCGAGCCATTTGTACAAAATCAATCCTTATAAAGCAAAAAGAAGAAGTCATCCCCGGTCGTACCACATGTTCAAACACGGCGCCTCCAGTGGCGCGAAAAGTCATAGGCAGCCCTTATGAGACATCCAGTCGTGACAAGCCGCCTTTCCGAAGAGCACCGTAGCAGAAGGAAAGAAACAGCGAAGAAGCCACCCCCTTGGTCTATCTTGCTCGAAGTCTAAGAATGCAGTGCGTCAACTCCATCCTCCGTCTATCCACTCTGGAAATGCATTGCGAAGCAGAAAAGCCGCCGAGGGTCGTTTGCCCAAGTATAAGAGACCTAGCGCCACTGTGCTCGATTCACTCAGACAGAGCACAGTAGCGCATCGGCCAGGAGTTCTTTTTTTGTCCATGTTGTGTCCAGTGTGTGAGAAAGCAATGATGCGGAAAAGCAAAACAAACATGAACGCCAGTATATGTCACCACTAGACGTGGTGTTCTGCCGAGAAGGCGAATCAGACCGTATAAACAGACGGAGTCCCTGTGTCTTCACCAACACGAGACGGAATCGGCTTGAAGAGCTTTGTCAAGTCCAGATCCGTGATAGCAAATTGATCGTCAATTTCCCCAATCGATCCCAGCTCCTCCCCTCGTGAGTACGCGTCGGATGTGACCCAACTTCGGACTCCCTTCAAAATTTCGAAAACTAGGACAAGGCGCTGATCAGGCGCCATCTCCAGATCCTCAGGTGTTGTGAATTTGATCAGATATCGAGCTGTCCAGTAGAAGTGAATCGCATCTCGTGAGAACCCATGTCTCCTGGGGTTATTAGCTCCATGAGCCTGTGGAGGGAATTGATCACGAATATCGACATCCCACATCTCCTTGAACTTGTCGAGAGCGATGGTGAGTGCATCTAGCCCACGTGGATCCACATCGCCGCTGCCTTCCGCAGACCTTGCTCCACGCACACTGCCTGATTTGATACAATCACTTCGTGGCGGCGTTTGTAGCTGAACCACCTGACCATCAACCTGCGCACGGCGAACCAATGCAATCAGGGCGTGGATGAGCACGAACTTTCCGTAGAGATTCGTACTGCCAGGCTGTACCTCGTATGAATTGTGCAGCAGTGCTTGAAGTGTCCAATCAACTTGCGGTTGCTTCGCGCGCTGAGTACCGTACGGGTTGTGCTTCTGAGTAGATTCGTTACCATACAACCCAAGAGCCGCAGCACAGAGTTCGGGGTTTGTGGCGTCCCATGCAGCGTCATCGCACGGTAGCGGAAGGTGGAGCTCGGATGGGTCGATGCGGGCTGCGATGTTGAAGTACAATCCCATCGCAGTGTCACAGAGATAGATACCGAGCATGAGACGAATACGCCGCTCTTGGTCGACCCACAACCTCCAGTCAAAATGCTGTGCGTTGAGGTGTGAAGCGTCGAAGTCCGCAAGATGAAGTGGTGATTGTCTTTGTGCGTCAGAGAGTACCTGCATCAAATTGAGTCGACGGGCCTGCGCGACGAGGCTGGGATAGCTTTGTCGAGCCCGCTCGCGCTGTACAGGTGTCCCATTCCATAAGTGAACAATTATCATAAGCAAGAAGCTTTGCATGTCCTCGATATCGGAGTTTTCAGCATCGGAAGCCGCACCGGGCAAGTTTGGGTCTGTCATCAGCTTGTTGTCTCGCTGAAGAGCGGACCACGTTACGTCCATCATATCGCGCACAACTGAGGAGCTGACGCGGTCAGAGTAACAGGCTCCAATGCAGCACATCGCGGCCCAAAGGCCAGTGCCGACTTCCATGATTCTGAATGTCGGGACATGGAGTAAGGGAGTATGCACATGGAAGTGGTGATATTGGTCGAGGAAATCGTGTATGTTGTCGGGAGAGAAGTGAAGGTTCATGCCGCTGAGGTGGGGATCGACAGCCTCATCGGGTGGGTAAAGGAAGTTGAGGATCTGATTTGAAAGGGTATTGAAGGCGTTGGGGAGGGTCGAAGGTATGCCCCATTCATGAAAGACCAGAGGTTCGCCGTTGCTCTCGTCTGTCGTCCGGTCTGACTCGGTCTTAGGCTCGGTTTTGGTTGCGATCTGCGTCTGTCCAAGATTAGGTGGGAATGGAGAATTGTTGACATAGGTTTGATGCGCACCAGCCTGGAACATTTGAGACCAATCAAGGCTCGATTGTTGATTTGGGTTGGAACCGCCATACATGGGCATTCCGTTTTGGCCGGGAGGCATTGAATAGGGCATCTGCTGGCTGGTCATCGAGTTCGAAACATCGCTGGGGTAGGGCTGAGAGCTGCCCATACCAGGCCCAGGCATGCTCCGGCGGTCAGGGGTAGTACCATTACCCATGCTGCTCGACCTAGAGAGCTGGTTCTGGTCGTTGTTCATGTTGTTCATGTTGTCCGACACAGGAACCATACCAAAGGGGTGGACCATGCCATCAGAAGGAGGCATGTTGTTCATGCCGTTAACATGACCCATGTCTCCTTCGGCACCAGCAGGTTTCTGCTGAGCAGCAACGTTGTTGTTCTGGTTTCTCCGTGCGTGAGCGAGCGGGTGAGACAGATGAGTGGCTCCAGTGGGGTTTCCACGACGAATGGAGCACTTCTGGAAGTGACGCTTGAGAATATCACTTCGCGAGAACGTATCGCGGCACAGAACACACATATAAGGGCGGTCACCAGTATCTAGGCAATCAATGTCAGTGGGGATCAGTAAGCTGTTGCCACAATCAGCAGGAACTCACGGCGTAACAGGTGGCGCTTGAGGTGCTTCGCGTGCAAGTAAGTCTTGGTACAATGAGGGCAAGGAAACTTGCCGTCCGCATCCTTGACGGGAATGACAGTTTGCTTTCCAGCGCCGGTGCCTGCAGCGGGAGCAGCAGGGCGACCAGGCGCGCTGGGAAGAATGCCACGACGGCCTTGCGAGCCGACAACGTGTGTGGGAGCCTCACCAGGCTGTTCAGGCTGCGGCATCCAACCGGTGTTCTTCCACTCGGCGGCGGGCAGCATATGACCGCCCGGCGCGTGAGGAAGAGGTCCCATGGAGCCGGGCATGCCAGCTGGGGGCATAGGACGCAACACAGGTGGTCCGCGACCGCCAGCAGGAGCAGGCGCAATAGGTTGCGGGTGCGAGGCGGCTGTGGTTGTTTGGGGCATCATAGGGCCCGAGGTCGCGTAACCTTGGTGAGGCGCGTAAGGATTCTGAGCCATAGCGTAGGGACCGGGTCTACCCTGAGGCTGAGAAGTCTGAGGCTGGTAAGGCTGTTGTTGCTGCTGCTGCTGCTGCTGCTGCTGCTGCTGTTGAGGATGGCCGGGCCCGTTGCTTGGACCGTTACCGTTGGTGTTGGAGTTGGGCGTGTTGGGTGTACCCGGAGTCCTAGGCGTGTGCGGGTGGCTCCCGTAAAGCGGTTGCTGCATCGCAGAGACTGAGGGTTGGAGCGGCGGCAGGGTCTGCGGAAGCGGCGAGCCTGTCTGCAGCTGATGGGGTGAAAGCGTGGTAGGAGATGGATACGTTTGGGGTGCTGAGGATCCGATTATACCATTGGAGGGGTAATGGGGACCGTCCATACTACGTCTCAGAGCGACGTTGGAGAATATCTACGCGCGCGAAACTCGAGGAAGCGCGAGCGAGAAGAAGCGGAATTGCGCGTGATGCAGGGAGATCAGGCGACGATGACCACGAAGCGCGATGATCGAGACGTCGGAATCGTCGGTTTTCGAGGACGATGGTAGAACGCGTTGAAGAGAAAACAAGGCTTCGGACCCGGTAACGCGGATGAGGCTCTCGGCAGGTCCCTCTTGTCGAGTGGATGGATGGTGGTGATTTGTTTGGGGGAGGGTTTCGAGTGGAGAACGGGTCTGGATCCTTTTTTATTTTTCGCAAGCACAGAAGCCGTTGTGGCAGGGCCGGGAAAGGTGGGTGCAGAAACTGGCGGACCGACCGCAACCGTTGAGGACGAAGATGGATGGAAGGCGGTGGATGGTGGATGATGCGTCCGAGAGGTAGTGGTGTGAAAGGTGTGTGGCAGAAAATGACGACCGGAAGGTAAAGTAAGGCGAGGTGAGGTCAGGCCAGTGTCCTGTTCAGGTAGCGACTCGCAGTAGTATGTGCGAGAGACGTGAAGGGTGGGTGGAGATTCTGGATGAGAGGAGACAAGAAAGCGTGAACCACGGTGGGTAGAGGAAGGAAAATAATGGGAGAATGAGACCCAGCACAAGGCACAGAAGGCTGGAGCTTTGTGTTCGGGGGCCCCTCCTACTGGATGGATCTCAGCAGACTGGATCACACACACACTCGCGCCAGACGTTGCAAAGCAACGGGTCGTGATACGTGATGAGGAACGCGCGCAGGGGTCTCGTTCCTGGTGCGATGAGGCAACAGAGAGGACGAGGAAGGGGATAGAGGAATGGGTAGAGGACGAGATTGAGCGCGTTGCAAAAAGAGGATGAGGGAGGAATGGGAAGGCGAGAGCGAGAGAGGGAAAACCTGAGGTAAGAATCTTGCTCTGGTTCCTTTTGGGGGGGCGGAATTGACGCGATGCTGCCACGAACACACGGTGCTGGGTGTGAGGTAAACACAAATAGGTGCCTAGCACAGTGGCTGCAGGGCACTGCTCTACGCAGTCCGTCGCCTGAAGTCGAGAATGGAGTGCCTAAGAGCAACGTTCGACCAATGGTGTGGCGAGGCTTGTCTCCTGGCAGCAAGAACGACACTGTGACACTACTACTGACAAGGGAGGCTGGAGGGATGCAGCGGCAACGGAAGAGGCAAGTACCTGCAGAAGTACCTGGTACTCCCACCCCCCGGTGCAGTATCCTACTAGCACCGCAAGTCTCTGCTAGTACTACTGATAATTAGTAGCATCGTCGCGTCGGCGGCTTGTTGATGCATACGGTGGTGTATTCATGCGACTGACATATGTTCGAGCGGATGCTGTTGGTCTTCTTGAGCTACTTGCAATGTTGGACACAATCCTCCAGCTTGGTGCATGATTTTTAGTAGTAGGCTTTTGCAGCAGTTGAAAGCCACACTGAAGGCTTCAGCGAGGAAAGGTACATTGCTGCGGCAGGTGGCAGCCGCTACAGCTGATGTCACTTCGCACTAACCCGAAGGGGTTTGCATACCGCCACTGTACTGGTGTCATCCCGGGTTCCCTGCCATCAGAACAGAGGGTGCTGTGTGCCCTGGTGCTTCCCGCGGAATTACAACAACAGGGCACCGACATATCGAGTTCCAGTGCCTACAGGCGCAAGTTGAGAGTATTCCCGAAATCTAGATTCTGCGCTTCGGTTGTCTTTGCGCTATTGGTCTTCGTGGCTCGCTACTCCTTGTTAGAGAACTCAATGCTTGCCTTTCTGATTCGAACGCCGTGTTCTTCAGCTTTCCCTTGCACTCGATCGTCGACCCATTATGACGACATCCTTCCGGCTCTGCTATCGCCTTGGTTGACAGCCACCCTGTTCCTGCAGGCGCGCAAACGGAAGGAGCTCGGCGCGAACAGTGTAGCATACGGTGCATGTACTGTAGAAGGCGCATTCGCTGGTTCCCAGACCATAAATCCGGTGCCAGTGCAATTTGCCCAAGAGGCATGTCGAGGCAGCACAAGAATTGTACATGAGCTTGAGCATTTACTTGACTCCTGGCCTCGAATATTTCGTCACTGCTATTATTTTCCCACTAGGTGTATGCGAATGCTGCTCGTGTCACTGTGGTCTAGCTTTAACCGTATAGTCAAGGCCTGAAGCGCGCCCTCGCTTCGAAACCATTTCTGGCGCCAACTTTTTTCTGCTAGCGTCGTTCAAGGCGCCCTCCCTCACCTGTATGGCTCAGGGTACCTACTCGAACGACACCTAAAGACCCTAGCCAGCGTCTCGTGGTGCAGGGGGTACTTCGGACGTACTTTCCAGGATCAGCTCGCAGCATTTCGACACAGCCGAGGTTACATGTACACTGCGCGCGCGTCTTCGATCATCGTCATTACACGCTGGCTGGGACTTACTCGCGCCAAATGACTCGTTTCCCGGTTCACGAAATGAAGGAGTAAGGTCAAAGGTATTTACTTTAATTTCCTGCCATGGCCAGTCGGGGCTAGGCAAGTCATGCCGTGACGGAGGAAAAGTCTGTATTGGCATGCTCGAAGATCTGGACTCTGCTCGGAGCCCGCGTTTGGGTTCAAAGTAGAATACACTTGTCCCTGATCATGTCTCAGGGCTTTTGTCTAGGTACTTAGACATTCGCTAGGCAGATGGCATGGCAAAGCCATCTACGACTAGAACCACTGAGCGGGCGCTAAGGCAACTAAGAGCAGATGGGCGTCGCTTCAATCGGACTGTCGTTACCAAGTGCGCACATGCATGACATGGCATCTCAATGGCCCCGTTTGTCCGATTAGCCAGGGCACAGCCAGCTCTGTCGGTGATCTTTCAACACTGATGGAGCCTGTCTTTGCCAGGGCCCTGGCAATGTGGGTGGGGGTCATGCTCGTGGGCATGGGGTTTTAGCAAATCTCAAACAACGCGACTGAAGATGAAGCGTCAGTAAGGACCATCTGACAGATGACCAAAGCAGCTAGAAGGAATATGAAGCTACTTGTCACTACACCTTGTTCCCAGAATGGCCGCTGGATATATCGCAGGTTCACAAATTGGAGGCTAAATCATTGATCCAAACACTCGAAGCGGAACACGACCGCGGCGGACGGAAGTCACATGTGCGATGCTTACGAATAACGAGCACCCAAGATTTGGCTAAACAGAGTTTTCCTTCTCCGGAATTTTTCTTTTCCTCCTCCTGCGTCAGACGCGGGAATCGCAAGGAAGGGAGCAAAAGGGCGCACCGTGTCGCAGACACACCATGTCACTAGTGCGCGAATAGGCGACGATGCGTCGCAACCAAGGGAGCATTAGAGTTGGCACTTGCAGGACGTGGCCAAGACCATCGCCTCGACGTGCGTCGCAACGTCGGCTGCCACGGGGTCACTGGTATCGGGTGCATGTACTGCAATGTAATCAAACGTAATGCTGGCCAAGTCTCTTTCTGGTCTGCCTTGCTCGAGTCCTGTTTTTGGCTTTTGGCTATTGCCCGGCTTAGGCATGGGCGCATTCCAACCGAGAATTGCTGCCGGGCTTTCAGACAAACATGCGCGCGCGGATCACCGTTTACTATATCGCCTGACCGATGATCATGCTGCGCTCGTATCGTGCGGGTGAAGGCGCTGGTCGTATTCGGTCGCTGCTCCTGTCTTACCGCGGCTCCTGTTCCGCAGAACGAACTGGAAAGCTCTCTGGTCCCCTGCTAATATGTTTCCCTCCCTATCCCATCGCTTCCTAGACGGGCCATTCGCTCAGATGATGCGGGGTTTCGACGGTTTGACATCGAGCACGTCAAACCACCAGGAAACACAGGCAAACAGCAACGATGAGGTTCATGGTGGATACCCATTATACAGATCCCCTCCCCCCTCCCCCTCGTCCTGGGCCCCTCAGGGCCCTCATCTTGCCGCTGCGACAGCGCGTGCGTGCGAACCACAAAAATTGGGGGTTCACCAGGGGAAACAGGAGGCGGCCCAGGCATTTTGATCTGATGGGGTACCACAGCTTCCGGGAGGTGATCCAGAAGCCTACGCCTGTGGAGTCTTCCCGCGCTTGAGTGAATGGTGGTGCAGCAACCGTTAGTTGGCCTGGCTCACCGGGAATTTATTCAGCGGCTACGGATATTGTTTAGCTGTCGTCGCAACTGAGATCGAGTGTCCACGGAGATATTGACATGTCTGCAGCGAAAATGCTAGCGACAGCAAGCACACCTTTGGGCAGCGGTGCACGCCAATGTGTTGGTAAAATTTGATCCGGACGACACGTCAACTCCCCGAAGGCGTGGAAGTCGGCATGCGAAGTCCGAACGGCACGGAAAAGTCCATGGAAACACCGATTTCTGTCATTTTCACGATGTGCACAAGATTGCGACTCGACAGGCTTCCGATCGCGACATGTCACGACATGGGATTTTTGCGAGCCTGCTGGCTTGTCCCTGTGAGCTGTGTACCGGTGACATAGCCAAAGACGGAACCACCGGGACTCGCCTTCAGCGATGATCCGATCGCGGACTGGGTGTGCATTCCATGAAGCAGAGGGACGTAATTGTCAATGCAGTATAGGAAACTAGTCTGCTGTAGCATGCGCTGGACAAGATCGCAGGGTCATCGCAAACGCGCAGATAGCCGGTGAAATGTGCGAATTGGCGTGCCTGTAGCGACAAGCGTACATTTGCTCTGGGCGTAGGAAAATTACGCGTCACAAGTCTGGGCATCCACTGATTTGATGCGAAGGGAGTCAAAGCCCGTACAATCAGAGGTAAAATCTGATGGTTCGTGACTACAAAGTGCTGCAGCATCTGCCACACATTGTACTGAAGAGGACAAGGATCAAACCAGGCGCAAGTCCGAGCGAGTCATCGCTGCGCCAATAAGAGGCGCTGGACGACGTGCTCACAGGTCCGGCCTGCGTAGAGGGTTCTCAGCTGGCATACTCGGCCTCATTGTTGTGCAAATTATCCGTAATGGGACCTCAAGTCACCACTGAGACGGCCACTGTGACGCTTCAGTGACGGGACAGTGCTAAGTTACAGCATGTATTGTGCTGTTTTCGATACAATTCAGTCATAGCTCGAAGCCATACCGGCCTGCAAAGTCGCCAGGAAAGAGAGAGTCGGCCAAAATTCCGGCAACAAGTATCCCCGAGCTTTCCCCGAAAGAAACACCCCTGTCTGCCTCGCATCGTCAACGTACCGCAATCGAGCAATCCCAGCCACCCTGTCACTCAAAGTCCCCTCTTCCCGCCATCTCCTCCCCTCTCCGACGGAATCCCGCTGCAAGGACCATCTCTTCTTGCACTTTTTGGACCGATTGTGGGCGTGTCTTGCAGTTGATCAAATTCTATGAGCTCAGGCCACCCCTTGGCGAGGTTTCGCTCCCTCACTCCCCAATTGGAGACGCTATCGCCTGATCTGTTTCCAACACGAGTCAACACTAGCCATTCGCGCTGATGGTGACAGCCTTCACCGACTCGGTCGTTAGTTTGCCCAGGGCCCCCGGCGTTGCCCGCGCCCAATTAGCCGCTGACAAACGATAGAGTCATGATCTGCCATATTCAGAAATGGAGCTCACGTCCGCCGCCTGACGCGCTCCATGCCAGGACAGGTCTACGGCAATCCTCTAACAGTCCGAAAGGGCACCACCGAGCCAAGGAAGAAACGCACTAAGCATTTGGTCGGAGATTCCAGCCACGAGTCCAATGTTCCAAGTACTTGGCTGGCTCAGCTCGAACAGTCTCAAGGGACAAATTTGCCCACAAATGACCGGTCATGTTTTACAAAAGGCTGTGCGTGAGGCAGTAACAGACCTCTGGACAGAAGTTCGCGTGCAAGCTGCGGTCGTTCGCGCTGCCGCGTGTGTGTCTGACATCCCCTGTCGCCCTTTGAACGGGGCCTCTCGAAAAGGTAAGCCGACACAGCGCTGGCTTGACGGGTCAGGGACTAAGGGCATTTACGAGTTCCTACTATGCGAGTCTGACTTTACGCAATGCCTGATCCCAACCGACTTTGCTAGGGAGTGAGCGCTCTGCCAAGTCATTTTGTGCCATGCAAAGTAGTGTCCCGCAACTGCAGACATCGATGGCACATCAGCCTTGCTCGTGAAGGCGATATATGGTGGTGCCCGGCAGTAACAGTTCAAGGGAAGGATATCAGTGAGGCTGATCAAAATTCACCACACCCGTTCGCCAAATCCGCCAGTTCCTGGCCATGCGTTTGAGCGGGACCCAGATCTGTAGTGGAGAGCCTCAACATCACTGCCGTGCCGAATCGACAAGCGGCCCCATTCGCACACGAGCCGCCAGATCAGTATCCATCAAATGCTGTCAACGAAACGGGCAAAATTCACATCGCAAGTCTTGACATAAATATCGGGCCGGATTTTCGGGAGTTGCCCGTCGCATCCTGTTTGAACCTGTTGAATTTTTCGCTCCGACCACAGGGCCGCTTGACCCGCCGATAATCGGGAGGCAACAATGCAGGTCGGAACTCTGTACCCGAGTACAGACGAAGTATGAGGTACTTCCTCCTCGTTCCAAGCCACGAGTCATGGCTGTATTGCAATTTTCGCGACAGCACTTCGTCACGATACTATGCCAACAGCGCTTCATCTCGATGGCGCCTTCGTTGGCACGCATGGCTGACACACTTGCAAGCACCGGCACTGTGGTTTTGAACGCCACCGTCCGTTGAGCATCCCGAGAGTGCCACCGAGGCGTTCTTTTGCCGCTATCGTGGCATGCGACGATGGGAAAAGCTGTAAATTTTGCTCTCAACTTCTTGACTCTTACCGTGCGCCGGCAGAAGGTCCTACCGTAGTCCGTCGGAAACGACAATGCTCATGCGCTAGCAATCAGAACTCATTCGCTGCAATGAGCATGGTCTGAAAAGCCAAGACGCTCAGGTGATGCCGACGTGTTCGGGGCCCTCAGCGCGAGTTCCTTTCTACGTCACGCTGCTGGCAAGGACCCTGGCTAAGCCCACATTTCCCGAGATTGCAGGGAAGCTCGCCAACGCTAGAACGCGTTCAACATTGCTGCCAAATCTGCTTCCCTAAGTGAGATTTGGAAGTGCGTCTGGATCGGCTCCATTTTGTTTGGCACGTGGAAAATGGAGACTGTCAACTATGGGTCTATCTACTTCGTTGCGACTTACAATACTCTACGAGCCTGATGCAGCGGTCTCACGTTATGGACTGTTGGTATTTCAGAAGGGAGTGAGCAATAGGAAGAGATGTCTGCTGTACGAGTACCTATTGGATGTGTATTCGTCACCACGGTCAGGCTGCCACACGCAGGGCATGTCGCCTTTGTGGTATGCTACTCGTGTTAGAGACCCAACTACGACCCTCGCACTGACTACTGATCATGGTGGTAGCCACCGTCACAACAGGGTAGTGACAGAGAGATGAGAAATGATATTCTCTCATGGTTGGACCATATTCTTCTCGGAGGAAACGGATACCTCTGACATCAATTACTTGGGAACTTGAGACATGCAGCCGTGCCGGCTCAAATTTCCCGGGCCTGGATATACCTCGATCAGGTGCTGGTGCAACCATGCGATGCATCTCTGGTTATTATTATGGATGATTATGCATCAGGCCCTTGGTTAGGGTAGCTATTTCTGCACTTGGTATGGCATTCGCCGGCTTTCGCGCGCTCCACGATAACGTACGTAGCGGAGAGTTCAGGTGGTCTCGAAGTAGTATGCCAACTAATTTGCAATATTGCCTGGTTCACCGATCTGCGAACCTCGGATCTCACCATCTCTTCCGTTTGTATTGTCAGCAGCATGTGATATTTGACCCAATCGATGCAATTGATATTGCGCGGCGCATCGTAATCTTACCCAAAACCTTACTGCGTTATTGTCGTGACCCCCACGCGCTATGCCGCGTTCTCTGATGAACGAGCCGCTGCGAATACTGTACGGCACGTCGCCCCGGCGATGCCGTCACAGACTTGACATATCGACCATCACATCCCGAAAAGGTACAGACGGAGGCTATCCAATGCGATCTGGGCTTTCTTGTCTAGGCTGCTCGTCTGCGTGCCGTGCTTGAGGCCTGAGCGAGAGGTACAATACGGAAGGCCATCAAGACGAGCGAATTGAAATGACAAGCCATGCATGATGGCGGTGATGTGTTGGCATTGGAAGTACGTGTCATTCATTCTTCCGCAGCAATGATGTCCAAGTGATATCAATCGAACTGAGCCGAGCGGAAGTGTCTTCTGGCTATCCGGACCCTGCGGTAGGCGGGAAGTCGTGCCTGTGCATAGGTGCGACGTGTAACTCTTTTTAGATGAGACGTTTGATAGACGATGTTTCGCAGTGGCACCGAGCGTACTGTATATCTGGAGCTGCCTGCGTACGGGCTCGACAAGTCGTTGCAACCCCAGCTCGAGCTCCACTCCCCACCAACATCGTGCTTCATACAGAGTGGTCCCAGGCATTACGGGTAGAGATAGGAAACATGTGGTGCAACAAGTTCGCAACGACAGCCTTGTGGCGCCCGGAGGATCCGCTCACACTCGCTCGTTCTGGTGAATGCGATGATGCAACTGGGGCGGCCCTGGCGTCGTTTGGCATCTCTCATCAGATCTACGGGAGTTCTCCATAGCGGCTTCTCCACACGGGCGTCAATGGGGTCGACGGGGTCATCTCCATAGAACCCCAATTGCCTGGTCCACTGCTTACAATTCTAGATGCGATTGGGTTCGCGTGGTGACCCTTGCGAGATTGATAGGTTGTAGATGTTGATCCACAGATTCGACTGGCCTCGCGGTTTCCTTTCGTTCGTGGGGGTCCAAGGGCTGTTCATCCGCGAGACAAGATGTCCCCAGCCGGTTGTATGACGGCAAGCTGTGGCCAAGTGTGTCGATTGTCCACTTAGTGTTTCGTCAAAATGAACTGCTTGGCCATTGGTAGTCTCAAATACAAGTATGCCAGCGCCGAAGGGCTCTCCCAGGATACACGTATCGTTTACTCATATCATGACCTAGAGGTAGCTTGCAATCCCATTGTTGTAGACACATCGACCCGGGCTTGCAATGTGAACCTGGCTTGCGACCAATGGTGCACCCAAAGGTATCCATCATATGAACGTGCCGACCATGACCCAATCCCGTGAGAAAGGTTGCATCCACTTCGTGCCTCGATATTGCGTCCATTCGGCTTTGTTACCCGTCTCTTATGGGGCTAGTCAATGTTGTCAAGCCTACCTCTTAGTCGTTACTTGGTCGGAGCATGACGCTCGCAGCATGCTAATACATACGAAATCGAGACTATGCCATGGGACAGACAAGAGATATCTCATTTGCAACGTATTCCATGTGAATGTTATTTGCACAACGTCCACCTTCCTGTCTCAATCGATACATGACGATACAGAGCTGCAGGGTAGGACATAGCGTCACAACGATCACGTGCAGCCTTGGGCTGCCAGATGCTCCGCTAGTCGCGCTGTGATTGGTCTAAGAGTCACGGACAGGCCATGATCCTAAATTTTGTAGGAGACCTCCCGGACAGCCATTGAGTTCGACGATCACAGGAGCTCGATCGGCATCACATCGTACATAATGGCAACGCCTGTTGCTGTCAGACAGATGGTCGGCCGTACAGTGCCGGCCAGGCCATCCTTAATGGCCTCAAACATGACCAGAATGTCGCCGAAAGCCGCCCCCTTCTCGACCACGGCACCGCAGTGCAAGCGCAAGAGGAAAACACGCGACAACAACCCCCAGCGCGGTGTCAGTAGTCTTTACGGCTCAGGTCCCCGCTACCGGCTGTCAGTCTCTGACATGCCGCTGCCCAAACCTGCCGACTTCAAGCCGATCATCGACGTCGACAAGAACCATGGCCTCTGGGCTTTCTTCCCCGAGCCGGGCAAGCTGCTATTCACACCAACAGAGACAGAAGAGCACGGTCGCGCATGGACAGTCGAGGAGCTGAGGCGGAAAAGCTGGGAGGATCTTCACAGCCTGTGGTGGGTGTGCGTGAAGGAGAGGAACATGCTGTCAACGTCTAAGACGGAGCTTCTACAATCGAGGCTCGGCTTCGGCGAGCGAGAGTTTGAGATCAGGGACGGCGAGGTGCGCTGAATTCTACCCAAGGAGCCGTATAAAGCCTGAGACTAACGCATTCGCAATAGGTCAAGAGGACGATGCGAGCTATCAAGCATGCGCTCACGGAACGACACTACACATGGGAGGACGCTGTTGACGTTGCGAAGAACGATCCCGAAATCGAGGCCGGATCGCAAGGTCTTTCGTACACCCCATCTGCATACGAAGAGGACATTGATGAGGATCATGGCTGGACAGAAGTGGACAAGGATGCGCCAGCTGCCGTTGCAGATGGAGCGATCCCAGAAGCCAGTCCGCAACCGAAGTCGCCAGTGACCACAAGCTAGGGGCTACGGTAGTTGCTGTCAATAACGACGTCCTGGCAAGGCTATTAAAGCATGCATCGAAATGCTGCCACGGACGCGTAAACACGCAGGAGCAGGGCGGCTGATGATCCTGCCTGTATATATAGACGATTGTAACAACACACGATGGGTCAGATGGGCCGGACAGGCCATGTACTGTATGGACATTAGCTACATCTACACAATAACACACCACAGCGATTGTTATTCCATTGAATCGCCGCAAACAACGCAACCTTTTGTACGCCAACCAGGCAGCACCATCGTGAGGCGCGACGTCCCAGTGACGGTGTTCTTTTGTCATAATGACAAGGGACTGTCTCGCGCACACGCTCGCACGCACCCGACAATGGTTTGCTTGATTTCGAGAGCAGTCTCAGAATACTCAATAATTCATGCAACCTCACAATCTGTTGTCCGTGCAGTAATAAGGCCAGGGACTGGGACCCCACCTTGCACCTCAACAGCAGCTCACCGACGATTCATGTGAACCCCGCCCACCACGACCCGTACACCTCCAACCCACCACCATCATCACCGCCAACGAGACGAGAGAGCAGAGCTCCTCAACCATCCACTGATACCCGTCTGACGACTGTAATACTTGCATTCCATTTCATACACATCGCCCATCATGGATGAGATTGCTAAGGAGTACGATGTCATCGTGCTCGGCACTGGTACGTGTTTGCTTGCCACCGTCTAGAGGACCCCGCGCCTGCTTGTCTGGGGAAGCTTTCCCAACAAGGGGTCAAGCAGGAACATAATTCTGATTTACTCAACAGGACTGACCGAGTGCATTCTTTCTGGGTAAACAATCACACACGATCGGGGGAGTTTCGAGGTCGAAAGCATTACTGACAGCGATCTACAGTGTCCTGAGTGTCAAGGGACGAAAGGTCCTTCACATTGACCGTAACGACCACTATGGCGGGTACGTCGATGATTAGCCACACAAAGATGATGTTCTATGATTGAGCTGACTGTCGAAATTAACAGAGAGGCTGCTTCCGTTAACCTCGAGACGGTAATTATGCCCACCCATCGACCGATCACGTTCCCGTTCCGATAGTCTGATCGATGTTATTCTATACATATAGCTCTTCAAGAAGTATGGCAACTACCAGGCCGGGGAGGAGCCGTGGAAGAAGTACGGCCGCGTGAACGACTGGAATATCGACCTGGTCCCCAAGTTCCTCATGTCCTCGGGAGAGCTGACCAACATTCTCGTGTCTACCGACGTCACTCGTTACCTCGAGTTCAAGCAGGTTGCTGGCAGCTACGTCCAGCAGGGTTCCGGTCCCAAGGCCACCGTTGCCAAGGTTCCTTCGGATGCCGGCGAGGCCCTCAAGTCTCCCCTGATGGGTATCTTCGAGAAGCGCAGGATGAAGTCGTTCATCGAGTGGGTCGGAACATTCGATCCCAAGGATCCCGCCACTCACAAGGGTTCGTCTTCCCAGGGCGGACCATTGAAGTCATGGCTTGATGAAAGTGCTGACAATGTAAACAGGCCTCGATATAAACAACTGCAGCATGAAGGAGGTTTACGACAAGTTCGGCCTCGAGACCGGCACCCGCGACTTCATCGGACACGCCATGGCCCTCTACCTGACCGACGAGCACATCACCACCAAGGGCCAGGCACCTGAGGCTATCGAGCGCATCAAGCTTTACGGCAACTCCGTTGCTCGTTACGGAAAGTCTCCCTACATCTACCCGCTGTATGGTCTCGGCGAGCTGCCTCAGGGCTTCGCCCGTCTCTCTGCCATTTATGGTGGCACTTACATGCTCAACACCCATGTGGATGAGCTTGTCGAAGAGGGCGGCAAGGCTGTTGGTATCAAGGCTACCATGACCGGTGTTGAAGAGATGAAGTTCGAGACCAAGGCCAAGATGATCCTCGGTGACCCGTCCTACTTCCCCGGCAAGGCCAAGGTTGTCGGTCACGTCTTGAGGGCTATCTGCATCCTGAAGCACCCTCTCCAGGGCACCAACGATGCCGACTCTGCTCAGCTCATTATTCCTCAGTCTCAGGTCGGCCGCAAGAACGGTATGTCTTGTCCCCTCCACCATGCATGAGAAGGATAACTAACGCTACGCAGATATCTACATTGCCACCGTCTCGTCCGCACACAACGTCTGCCCCAAGGGCTACTGGATCGCCATCGTTTCCACTATTGCCGAGTCCGCTGCCAACCACCACCTCGAGCTCCAGCCTGGTATCGATCGCCTCGGAAAGATTGAGGAGCAGTTCATGGTGAGTTGCCATTGGTTCCCATCAAATTACCACATAGGACACCTGCAATATGTATACTGACACACTAATCAGGGCTCTCCCATTCCTATCTACGAGCCCACCAGCACTGGTGCGGAAGACAACATCTTCATCTCTAAGAGCTACGACGCTACCAGCCACTTCGAGACCACCACAGATGATGTCAAGGATATCTACCGCCGTTGCACGGGTGAAGAGCTTAAGGTGGAGGGTCTGCGTGAGGGTATCAATGTGGCAGATGAGCAATAATTGCATAACTCTGGGTTATTGATAAGAGAATGTATAGGCCGAGTATTGCGGAAGTGACAAACTGGGTGGATCTGCGTGTTCCTCGCCGTGAATTATAGTTAGCAGGAAATATACGCTGAATGTCGATGGATTGAGATTATGAAGTGTCTGCCAGCCTCTTGGGAGAGGCAATTCGTGGCGTGGATTTCACAGAGCATATCCAGCACAATATTGTCAAGTCGACACGGGCGTTCGAGGGCCAGAAATATCTCATCACTGTCATTTGTATTGACTATCTTGATATCACAAAAACACGTTCCAAGCAAGTTGGAAATGTTGAGGCACAAAAGAAGGAAAATTCTGCAGCCACATTGATCTTTTGCCTGATTTGAGAAAGAACCTTTTTGAAAGAACGCCTCGAGAACGCCCAGAGATGCAAGCATCGAACCACAAATCCTTCTTCGTAAGAATGCTCCTGGCAAAGTTTTCCCTTTAACGTCTTTGGGTCTTGCCCATGCCACGCTTACCAGCGACGAGATGCCTCTGGAGCGAGACAGTGGTGTGCCTATCGGCTTCACCCTGCCTGGCCATCCTGTTCATTCTCCTCTGGTTGAGCTTCGCGATTCTGTCTGCCTTGGACTTAGTGTCCATATCCTGCACACCATCCTCCCTCCTGTCCTTGGCCGGTGCTCTGCTGAGAGAGCGCATTCTGTCGTTGGTCGGAGCTCTGCTGATAGACCTCCTGTCCTTGGGTGTCCTGGCACGCCCACCGTCGACGTCCATGGCATCCTCTGTCCCAGCGCGGCTGCGCGTAGTGGATCGTCCGCGGGTAACAGACTTTGCGCGAGCGCGGTCCGTAAGATCTGTGGCATCGACACCGAGACGGTCCATGGCATCCTCGAACTCGGAAAGAGACTTCTTCATGGACTTGCGAGGGATGATGGCGGCGTTCTTCAGACGTTGCTTCTTGAGGCGAGCCTCATTGCGGATGAGTTGTTGCTTCTCACGGATGAGCTCAGCCTTGCGCATAACGTCGGCCTCCTCATCGTCCTCGATATCAGAGTCAGATTCATAGTAGCCTTCGGCTTCGAGACGCTCCTCCTCCTCCTCGAGAGCAGCGAGCTTGGCCTCGATATCCGGATCGACATAGTCGAGGACGTTCTTGCCGTCAAAGATTTCAGGAATGGCGTCATACTTCCACTCATCGTTCTTGAGGAGGTAATCGGCACGCATGTCGACGCTGTAGACACCTGCACCACCATTCTCTTCTTCGACATCACGAGCAAGCTTGCGCCTCTCGGGGTCGTTCTTGTCGTACTTCTTGCGACCCTTGACACCCTCGGGAATGAAGGTCTCGAGGGTCTGGCCGCCCATAGGAGTGGCAACGTGAATGCGGGACATGACGTCTGCAAGACGACCGCCAATGTTGCCGCTGTTGTTTGTTCCAGCCTTCAGCTTCTGGTTGACTCGCTCGGCAATGAGGCGCTCGCAAGCAGCATTCTTCACCTCCTGAACACCCTCTGCGGTATTGCAGGAGAGTTGCAGGAGCTCAACCTCGCCGGGCTGCAAGATGCTCTGAAGCTCAGCCTGCATCTCGGTGCTGAGATCCTCAGGCCGGGCAACATCAATCTTGTTCACAACAACGAAGACGAGCTTGTTGGAAAAGAGAGGCTTAATGCTCTTGAATAGCTTGATCTGGTCGGAGACCGAGTAACCGCACTGCTCCGAAAGATCCATGAAGTATAGGATGGCAGATCGCAAGTGAGCGATGGCAGTGATACTGAAGATCGAACGTTAGTTACGATCGGAGTGGTTATGGTCGAGCGTACTTACCTCTGCATCTCAATGGTGTTCATCTCCTCGAGAGGGTGGTCAAGGATACCAGGAGTATCAATGGCCTGGAACCTGAGGTACTTGTAGTCGAAATGACCGACGAACAAGCTCTTGGTTGTGAAGGCGTATGGCTGGACATCGACATCGGCGCGGGTGATGCTTCGGAGGAAGCTAGACTTGCCAACATTGGGGTAGCCGCAAATCAGCAGCGTACGGGTGTTGGGGTCGATGGATGGCAGACGACCAAGATGCTGTCGGACCTGATCGAGGTAGAGCAGCGGATCTTTCAGGCGCTTGCAGATGGTGGCCATGCGACCGAGAGCAGCCTTCTTGAGCTGCTTGCACTGGAAGAGCGACTGTCCATACTTGAGCAAACGGACGTAGTCGCGGGAGATGGTCTCGATCAAGTGCTTAGCCGTGGAAAGTTGACCGAGAGCGATCTTGAAATGGTCGGCATCGTAAAGTGTGTTGAGCAGATCCTTGTGGAAAGGGTGGATGTCTTGGAGGCGAGGAAAGCTCTCGAGGATAGCGCCGAACTTGTCGGAAAACGTCTCTTGGGTGAACTTGACCTTACGAGTGTAGAAAGCTGTACACAGGGAGGTATGTCAGTCAAATGTCTTATGGCACAACCATCTTTGGTACTGACCTCGAATTCTGCTGATCTTGAAGCCTGAGCGGATCTGAGTGGGCAGCTTGCGCTGAGTGCGGCTGAGAACAATATCAAGGAACTCCTGCTGGGTCGGAACCGGAGGGATATCCTTCCATGTGGTCTTCATGATGGGCGAGAGAAAGCGCTTGCTAGGACCACAACAAGCAGTAATTGACGGTGAGGTTGAGTTGGAAAGAGTCGCTCTTCACAGTGGAGGAGGCGATGTGCTTTGCGGCAACCAGGCAGGCGGTCAATTTTTTCTTTCTTTTGGTGGTAGCGGCGACTGCAGCGAGTTGGAGTGGCAGAAACCAACGAAACAGTGGGCGGCGGGGACAAGGGTCCTCTATCGATAAGCCGAAGCGCCAAAAAGGTGGTGGGAGTTTGTCGCTGAATGCCTGGAAGTATCTCGTCTGCTAATTTGTATAGTAAAGGTACTTGGCTGGAATACCACCCCACCAAGCCACCCCGCCAAAAGTTTTGAGGCCGACGACGGAGACGAGGCCAGGCATGTGAGCGAGAAAATACTGTGAACGCAGCTCTTGAACTCATATTCATCCGGCTTTCGCGCATCAACAACCAGGAGAAATACCGATTCTTCACTGAACCCCTGCCACAACTTCATCGACCCCTACCGAATCCACACAGCCTGAACCACCAAAATGGCTGAACTTCCCACTTACAAGAAGGACTTCCTTAAGGCCTCAATCGATGGCCAGATCCTCAAGTTTGGCAGCTTCGAGCTCAAGTCTAAGCGCGTCTCACCCTACTTCTTCAACGCGGGTCTTTTCCACACTGCTCGTCTCGCTGGCGCCATCGCCACCGCTTTCGCCAAATGTATTGCTGAGGCTCAGAAGAGCGACGGTCTCGAATTCGACATCATCTTCGGTCCGGCGTACAAAGGCATTCCGTTGTCCTCTGCTATCGCCGTGAAGCTCGGCGAGCTTGCACCTGAGAATCTCGACAATGTCTCATACTCCTTTGATCGGAAGGAAGCCAAGGACCACGGCGAGGGAGGCAACATCGTCGGTGCCCCACTGAAGGGCAAGAGGGTACTCATCGTGGACGATGTCATAACTGCTGGTACCGCTAAGAGAGAAGCGATCGACAAGATTCGCAAAGAGGGAGGCATCGTTGTCGGCATCGTTGTTGCTCTGGACCGCATGGAGAAGCTGCCCGCTGCGGACGGCGATGACTCCAAGCCTGCACCTAGCGCCATTGGAGAGCTGCGCAAGGAGTTCAACATCCCTATCTTGAGCATTTTGACACTGAACGATATCATTGATGGCTCAAGAGGTATCGCATCACCAGAGGATATCAAGAGGATCGAGGAGTACCGCACCATTTACAAGGCCTCTGACTGATGCTATTTCACTTATTTGAGTGAACAGGCAATTCCCATAGTGTCATCAAATTGCTTGGTCACAATGAAAATGCGACCCATAGTGTCTTCGGCAGATCCTTGTATGATTTCTGTTCTGTACATCGACCTTGAAGCAAGAAGCATGCACCTTCCATGTCGATAGTCAGCAACCAAGCAAGGCGATCCAACCCTAACCCGACCCCAACATACACCCCACCCCTCTGAGCGATAGCTCAGCTTCGTCACCGCCGCCCTGCCTGCACTTGGACTTGCTCCGATCCGTCATCAACTCCGAGCTCTTCACCTGCGGTCAGCCTCTCTGCATTGCGATCTCTCCCCATCAGTGAATGCAAGCTTCCAGCCTCATTTGGATTTGCCACCACTTCTGGAAGTTTCTGTTCATTGTGCCTGCTCAACTTATGAAACCTCAGTGCTGCTACCTTTATTCATAGTTGTTACAAGCACGTCTTCGATCCCCGCGTTCTTGGTTGACAAGCTCGGACTACACTCAGAAACCCACGTATAAAGCCGGAAGACCTTCGCTCGAGTTGCAGACTCTCAATCTTTCTCCTGTCGCGTACATTTTACTATATTTCTGGTACAGTCCCGATAGCACGAAGCACGGCCGTGCCCCGAGTGGCAAGCAGCCAAGATGTTCGTTTACCCACCTACCGTCAAGTTGATGTATCTGGCAGATGAAACATCTAACATCATTTCCTGACAGGAGAGTCACGCTCAACATCTATAATCCGGAGGCGGCGGAGCAGGAGTCATTGCTAAATCTCGACCTTTTCCCCGACATGACTGTCGAGACCTTACGCGAGTTCATTCGATCCGAAGCGAACATTCTCCCTCGGCACAGCATTATTCTACCTCAACGGACGCCTCCTTTCCGATGATGCGCAGACAATGGAACAGTTGCAGGTCGGGGACGGCGAGATGCTGGCAGTTCACGTCAGGCCAGCTCGTGGCAGTACACAGCCGACGCAACCGCCACCACAAGCCCAGGAACAACAGCAAGCCAACGCAAGACGAGCTGGCAACCAAGACCCCGAGACCGTCCGCTTGCAAATTCTGGCCAACCCGACCTTGAGACAGCAACTCTCGAGGCAGTATCCAGAGCTCGCTGCTGCTGTTGATGAACCAGCACGCTTCTCACAGATCTTCCAAGAGAGTCAGGACCGCGACCAGAGAGAGAGACTCGAAAGGCAGCGAGAGATTGAGAGGTTGAATGAGGATCCGTATAACCCGGAGAGTCAAGCAGAAATCGCGGAGAAGATTCGAATGGACAACGTCATGCAGAATTTACAGAATGCTCTCGAACACAATCCGGAAGGTGAGTCCTCATGATTGCGCTCCTTGTTGCAGCTACCCGGCTTTAAATAGCTGACCACGACTCAAGTATTTGGAAGGGTCCATATGCTGTACGTGAACGTGGAGGTCAATGGACATAAGGTCAAGGCCCTTGTCGACTCGGGCGCCCAAGCAACCATCATGTCTCCTAAGTGCGCTGAGGACTGCGGGATCATGCGACTCGTCGACAAGAGGTTCGCGGGTGTGGCCAAGGGAGTCGGCACCGCTACCATTATCGGCCGCGTTCACACCGCGCAGATCAAGATCGGCAGTCTCTTCCTGCCATGCAGCTTTACTGTCATGGAGGGCAAGACTGTTGATATGCTGCTTGGCCTAGACATGCTCAAGCGCTACCAAGCTTCTCTTGATTTGGGACGTGATAGGCTGATTATTCAGGACACTGAGATCCCATTCCTTGGCGAAGCGGAGATTCCGAAGGACGAGGAAGTCATCGTTCAGGAACCCACACTGCCAGGACCTGCAGGAACACAGATTGGCCAGCGATCCGGCGCTGTGTTGCCTGCTGGCGCTACTGCTGGACCATCATCGTCGCAGGCAGAACAGTCAACATCTCAGCCTGAGATTCGGCCAACTCCAGCAGCCGCAGCACCTGCGAATCAACCGAATGTGACGCCGGCCCATATCGAGACCTTGATGGCCATGGGAGCTACACGACCTCAAGCAATCCAGGCTCTTCAGGCCGCCGAGGACAATGTTGACGCAGCTGCTGGGCTGATCTTCTTCTGAAATCACGAACGACTTCTCTGGAGAAGGCCTACTCGGGCCAGCGAGCCTATTGCGAAGGAAGCAAAAGGGATATGGTGGAAGTGAGGGGCGCAAATGGGTCTACGGATGGTCACTTAGAGCTACAGGGTCGGAACTTCAAGGAGACCTTAGAGATGGCGTCTTGCTAATGCACGCTTAATCATAACTGAATTTACGATCAAGTCCTTCTCACGTTGAGTGAAGTACCTTAGCTAGCCATGTGTAGTCCAGTTTCGAGTTGCCGCACACTCTTGTCGTTGCAACAGTCTGCAGTCATTTAGCACTACCGAACTTTGTACAAGCAGGCCTTGAGAATCTTGGTCTCATCAACATCGTCTTTCGGAGCCTCCTCTTTTCCATTCGGCCACTTCGGGGTTGGCTTCCTTCCTCGAGGGGCCTCTTCCTCTGCTTGCACTCCTTTGCCCATGGTCGGTGACGCACCCTTGAGGAACCTCATCTTGACGAACATCTTGTTCGATAAATCGACAGCCTCTCCCTTCTCTCCAAGTGGCACAAAGCCTCTCTTCCTCAATGCCTCAACGAAAGCTGAGACATCGGTCTCACGCCTCCGGTCGTCTGCGCCATCGACTTCGACTGCGAGATCCTCAGCGCCGTCATCTTCCTTTCCAGCATTGCTTGCTTTTGCGTTCTTCCGCCTGTTGCCGACACTGTGTGTCACGACCTTAGTCTTGCTTGGTGGGGTGAAGCGAGACTTGATCTCTGCAACCCAAAGCTCGCCCTTCCAATGCAGGATGCGATGTGCTTCCTCCACAAAATCAAGCCAGTTGGTTCCCATCAGAGCCAAACAGAAGATAGCCACGTTGACCGACCCATCGGGCAAGGGCAAGTTCGCAATATCGGCCTTTGTAACGAGAGGGCTTGGCGATTGGAGATCGAAGCTCTTCACATCGAGACGAAGCTTCTTGGTGTCCTTCTGTATCGATTCTGCAAGGCGAGCATCACCACATCCGAGGTCAGCCACAATGCATGTGCCTTGTGTCCTCGGCAGATGCGTTTTGGACAGAGGTACGGTGGGCGTTGTGCCTCCACCACTCTTGCCCTTCCCATACGGCTGCTTCACAGCTGCCCTCGATCGCAGATCCTTCAAGAAGCTGTCGACAGGGTTCTCAGGCCAGACCTTGACCTGGCGGCGGAAGCCCTCGTGGTACTCGTCGAACATTTCAGGGGACTCCGCAAAGAGACGGAAGGCTTCCTCTGAGGGCTGAGTGTAGAGTGTCTCGTTGAGGTGGCGAAAGCGGGCGGAAATGAGCTTGTCGCGCATAGCTTGTTGGAGAGGAGTGAGTTTCGGAGGGGCGGGAGGGAGAGGAGGTGCTCGTGCTGCTTTGGTCGGGGTGTTGGATTTTGTGTTTGCTGTTGTCGGTGAGGTCGTGTCATTGGCTGACGGCTCTTGTGACTTGTCTTTCTTCGCCTTCTTCTGCTTCTTAGACACTGATGGTGTTGTCTCGCTGAGGGTCTCTGGTGCCTTCTTCTCAGGCTTCTCAGGCTTCTCAGGCTTCTCAGGAGCTGCCGCCTTCTTCTCACGAGCAGCAGGTTTCGCGATGATTGCGGCGTTGCTACCTGTCGCAAACTTAGCTGCAGCAAGTTCCTGCTTCTTCTTGTCCTTCTTCTGCTTCTTAGAAGCGTGAGAATCTTCTGTTGAAGCTCCAGTCTTCGTTGCGAGAAGCTCTTTCTCGTTGGCGGCCTGCTTCTTGTCTTGCTTCTGCTTCTCCATCTTCGGCTTCTTCTTGCCCTCGACGACCGACTCCCATAGATCAGCGACATTCGCGGCTGTCACCTTGCCCCCGACATCCCCGCCCTTCCTCTTGCGCTTCTGGCCCGCGTTTTCAGCAGGCTGAGCACCGTCATCTTTGGTGACGATCTTCTCCGAGCCGGTGTCCGGCTTGAGGGAGTCCGCAGACACAGACCAGCCTGGGACGGCGAACATGACGAATCGAGTGAGCCGTTGCGGTATTTAAGGCGTGGCAGTGTTGAGGTGTGCAAATCGGCACTGCTGGAACAATGCTGGCTGGATCGTGGTGCCGCAGCCTGGGTGTGAAGAAATTCGGTCTCTGGTGAAATTTGGGCGACGAAGTGGCGCTTGGGGATCCACAGTCGCAGGTTGTAGCGCCGACCTCCGACCAGGACAACCGAGCATATGTCACCTAATGCAAATCATTATATTACACCGGCTTTTGCAGTCTCAGATCGGTCACAGACCGGGCACAGACGACACAGTCACTAACCGGGGTGATTGTTTATACTGCCTCAATGGTACAGGTTTCGTGAGAATCGATGTGCACGCTTGGCAATACGTCGTTAGTGGCAAGCTACAGAGACAGAACTTAAATCATGGAATGCAGAAGCCGGTCGTGTTTGGTCGCCCAACGCCGGGGTGTGTCGCACAGCTGGTGGTCACCGTCTTGGGAAGGAAACAGAAGACGTCCAGTAGAGGGGTCGTTGCGTGAGCTTTTAGAGAAGCGGTGTGGATGAGACACCAGAACCGCCTACAATGGAGACATGAATAGACCTTATTTACGTGCTGACAATGACCATACACTGTCGAGCGAGGGTGTTGTGAGCACACCATCAATCTGTGTGTTTGCTGGGGACTGCACGTCGCCCGGATTCCGAGTTCGAGTCCAAGAGCAGGGATATTAACAGTTGAACCTTACTCAAGGCGACACGGTCATGCGTGCTCTCACGCCAGACCGAAGGTTTCCATGGACCTCGATTACCCGGCCTGCCAGTACTGAAACTGCATATAAATAAAAAGTACAAATTATCGGCGGGAAAGCCTGCAAGGGGCTTGTTCAAATCAACATCAGGGTCCGATGCATCGGTCCCAAGATCTCGTTTGGCGACCTTAGCGTCATCGAGCCCTCCGTCCGGGTGGCAGGTACCCTAACGAACTTCCTACTAATTGGAGAAGCACTGGCAGTACTGATGGGGACCCACTGCTATGCCACTATCGATCTGCCAACCAACCTCGGACCTCTCGGCTCAGTTCTCAATTACGACTAAGGTAGATACCAGTTGGATGCACTGGAACACCATCATGTAGCTCTAGAGGAAAAGAACCCTCCACAGACTGCGACATGGTGGAGCTTCCTACACGAAGGCCTGGGTTCACGGAACTCTAAAGGACTTCTGGCAGAGCTGGATTGGTGTAAAAGTCAAGTACAGAGCACCATGGCTTCCGTCTTGGGGCCTCCCGCAAGCCTGGCCTGATTCGTACTAGGCGCTTTCCCAGAGCTTCTTGGAGAGCCTGGGACTTTCGAGCAACGCAAGCCATGCGACAAACACTGGCGGCGATGGCCACTGCACTCATTGAAATGTTACTGACTGACAGCTACTAGTACAGAGCATCTTCAGTACAAGCGCAAGCGCAAGCGCTAAAGTGAGGTAGTCCTAGGTGTCTGGGAAGAAGACAATGCCGCTATGACTGCATTCGTCTACGCCAACAGCGCTAACATCAACCAAGCTTAGTCCACTCGTTACGGTATTAGTGTCGCTGTCTATCCCCCTTTGCATCTTACTGCCGCCCACACCGTTGCCCAGGCCTTATTAATGTTCATGTCATGTTCGGAGTATCCATGGTCATCTATCTGCCGCAGCAGGACTGACTTGCATTGCATTGCCATGCTGCTGAGTCTGTCCAAGTAAGCTGGCGCTTTAGCCTCTCGATCGCTACTAGCACCAACGGCGGCATTGCCGATCGAGCCAGTCGCAACCCGGAGCCTCCTGCTTCACACCTCCCAACTGACGCGGAACAGCGTTCTCTCATCTCGTATCTCGTCCAGCCTCATAGCCAGGCCCTCCAATAGTCTTCGCCTACTCGACCTTGACTGACTACGAGTGACGAATACTTTTGTCGACCAGGCTCAGCTCTAGCTCGACCAGGCTCCCGGCCTCTTACCACTGCAGTCGAGACGTACAATCCTTGCATCCTTTCGCGAGCACCAGCATCACCTGCAGTATCTCTGCATGCTCTGTGCGACCAACTACTACCATTGCTCACCCACTCGCCATTGAGCGCACACGCTTCATTGACATACGACCAGGTGTCCATATGCACCTGAGTCACCTATGACTTTTGTACGGCCCACCAACTTCGAGTCGTTTCTCGAGTCCTCGACAAGACCACTTCGTGGTACCTGACACTCCGTCGTTCTCTTTCGCGCTGTTCCTGGGGTCGGACTGCCGAGTAACTCCACCATATAGATCTGTTCTCATCAGACTGTCGTTTTCTTACCGCATCCTCTACTCCGTCTCGTCATCACCAGCACTCACCTGTTCCGTCAAATCCGTGCTGCAACGGCATTACATTATCAGAGCTCATCCGCATCTCTGCCCTGCGCTCACCTTCCGACCCCAAATTGGCCAGTTCGGATCTATTACAGCACCTGGTCCTAACTTCAAGAGTCGGAGGTGGCAAGCTACAACAGGCCTTGTCCCGCTTGGCCCCAAGGCCTCTTCCTTTTTGAGGCCGCCGAGTTTGTGTGCTGCAGAAGATCGGGAGGGACGGCCTAGGTCCAGAAACGCGTTGCGATAAGGTATGTTGTATCAAATTCCGCACCTTGAACCCCATGCGCTGTGATCGACCCGTCATCCCAAACGTGCTACGGTTGACGCACGCTCCCACCGGTTCTGGTACCGGCGTTTCACTACCTTCCTTCCAGTCCGCCACCACCTCCAAAGCCTCCCTCACCGGCAATGCTGCCTTGGGACAATTGAGGAATCTTTTCAAGAAAATTAAATGACTATGAAGCTTGGTACTAATGTCTGGTCAGAAGTACCGTGAAGTCTAGATTCTTTCCTCAACGACGTTGCTCGCCGCCATCCTACCACCAAGCGCACTTGGGTTTTGAAAACAGCGCCGTGGCTCGCGGTTTTGGTGACAATGCCACAATATCAGTACTTGGGTCGACGACTTTCAATCTCTTAGCTTTTGGGAGCGCCAGCGCAGGGCAGAGCCGGCCGGATTCACCATGAATTCAGAAGTGTCCCAGGCGGGAAGCTCCTCACATCAGGGTGACGGGGCTAAGGACGAAGGCGAAGCAAAGAAAGCAAACATTCGCAAGCGCACCAAGACGGGCTGTATAAGTAAGTTCGCTTTGCCACCATCACTTTACTGGTCATCAAATAGTCGACTCACACATTTGTCCAAATCCAGCTTGCCGCAAAAGGCGTATCAAATGCGATGAGGCCCATCCACAATGCCGGAACTGTATCAAGTCAAAACGGTATTGTGAAGGCTATGCCAAAAAGCTTGGCTGGAAGCCGCCGCTTGGCCAAAATACGTACGGCGACGACCATCATGCCCGTGATGCACCGCTTCAGACCGGTTTCATCCCAAATCAACCGCGATCATCTCCTCAAGGACCGTTGCCGTTCATTGCACCGCGGCCCCTGGGACATTTATCGAGCGGAGGCGCTTCAGGCCTAATTTCGCCAACGTATGATGCGCATCAGGGCGGGAGCGAAGCCCCATATCGTAATTATTCCGCGAACTTACAGCAGAGCCTCCCGAATCCTCTTGTACCAGCTTCAAGCCTTGGAACAGTTTACACACCTCAGACTGGGCGTCATGCAGCTCCTTATCATGACCACGAAGCAGGACTGCCACATGGCCAAGTTCGATGGAATGACGAGAATGCAAGGATATCCGGACCTGAGTTTGAGCCAGCAAAGACCCGAGCCCCAATCAGCTCCGCCGGAGATGGACGACTTGGATAGTGATGCGTCCATGATGGACTCAGACGAGGACGCGGATCAGCTTGACACGTTGGCTCTGGCCCGTGCACAAAAACAGCCGGAGGCTTGGGGTGGCTTTACGGCATCCACGGCAGCATACGGAAGACCGAATATTCTGAGTCACTATCTCGGCTCTCCGCATCTGAAGATATTCCAGAATTCCGAGTTACGGCGCGTGTTTCGACAGTTTATCGAAACCACAGGTCCTGCCATCTCGCTCTATGAAAGGGCTCCCTATCGATGTCCCGATGATAATGGTGATTATTCACTATGGAGCTGTAAGTATCTGATTGTATGGAGACTTTGCAACTCAAGACTAAATTAAGCAGATACTTTACCCGCAAATGCCCTCAAGCATCCTAGTCTTCTGCATGCCATCCTCGCGTTGGGCAGTCTGCAATACTCCAATCTGCAAGGCCAGTCAACATGGACAGCAATGAAACAGTACCACTTGTCTATCCGCAGGCTGTCCATCAATGTCGGGAATCCCACAGGAAGAACACGAATCTCGACGCTTGCCGCTACATTACTACTGGGTTACTTTGAAGTCTACCAATCGGAGCACGCAAGTTGGTGCAACCACCTTTTCGGAGCTAGCATTCTGTTGAGCGAGATGCCATTAGCCGATATGACACGCCGGTGCCTCGCAGCCAAGCGACTCAAGGCGGAGGCGCAATTTGCCGAACCCCTCGACCCGAACAACCCATTTGCCTACACCCACATGCCTTCGATCAAAACGACTGACAACCTGGACTATAAGTTCTTGACTGAATTGACAGGAACAGAGGTCACCCCTGAGCAGTATGGTCTACAGGCGGATCAGCCTGTTGACGATTCAGTGCTGTCTGTGACTGACAAGGATATCGAATCATACGAAACTATTCGAGATCTCCTTTGGTGGTACAACAAACTTGACGTATACCAAAGTTTCCTGGGCGGATCAAAGTTACTGTATGATTTTTGTCCGTTGAAGATGGCATTGAGACAGGGATTGACAAAGATACAGGCGCAACTACGATCTTTGGACACTGTGTCCACCGCGGGCACATATGTGCGATGAGGACGCAATGTCAGTCTATTCATGATTCAAGCTCCAAATTTCACTGCTGACTAGATCCGGTCGCATTAGCTACGGCACATATGATCATGTGATACTCCTTCTGGGTCGCTTGGCCAACTTCGCCGCCAAAGATCTTGTTCGCAAACGTAAATCTGCAAGCTCATCGCCAGCAACAAAAGGAAGTTCGCCACAGTTTCCAGGTATTGTTCCGACAGGGGACAAGGTAACAGCTCCCAGAGGCTTTGGCACGGGGAGTGGCAAATCGCCGCCAAGTCAATCCATCGAAGAGACCAATCTCGACATTAGCATTAAGGATGCTTTGCGAGAATGGGAATCGATCCAGAGGGCTTTCACGGTGTTGAAGGTTCTTCTGGACAAAGCCTTTCCTCCTTTGCCAGATGGATATGCAGACAGAAGAGAGTCGCCCTTCGGGCCCCCTTTGCAGTACCGCTCTTACGCTATGGCAGGCATCTGGATGAATTACTACATGGGAATGATCCAATTGCACCGATGCCACCCGAACATGCCTCCAGCGGCTATGCCTGCAGCTCACGTGGCAGAACAATACACGCGAGACTATGCCGTGCTAATTGGCCGAATGGCGGCTGGGCTCTCCATTCAGGGCAGTACTTGGCCTGGCCAACGCATTGACGTCAATGTCGCCGCTGCGTACGTCGAAAGCTCTTTCTGTCTGTTTGTCGCCGGCGTTCAGGTAAGTTACCCCCCTCTCCTGAGTTTCGACGCAAAACATAATTGACGTGATCTCTTTTAGTACAAGGACAACGCGCAGCGTCACTGGGCTGTGAGGCGAATGCATGATATTGTCCACTTGGTTGGCTGGAAGAGTGGTATTCAAATAGCAAACGCCTTGGAGGCTGGATGGACCAAGGTGGCCCAGATGGGACGTGGCCCGCCATATACAAGAGCACAAGACCTGGGAAGCATGCCGCGACCATGGGAGAACCCGCGGCGTGTGGATCGCTTCATTGTTCAGGGTCTAGGGGATGAGAGCCGCGTCACACTGGCCAATCCTGGCAGGGCGAACCTTGCATTGGGTCTGATTGGCATTGAGGATGACTTGGCTGTTCTGCAGCTCGATGAATGAGATACCCCGGAGGGCCAACTCTGCTTTCATAGTAATACATTATTGGTGTACAAACAAGCTGTGCGAGACGGAATGTGATCGAGGATGGAAATCTATTCATTCACGAAGCCACTCCGCAAAAGTCGAGCTCAGTTCGCTGGCAATCTCTCAACAACAGCGGCCATCTCCTCATCGGTGTATATCCTAAAGCCCTTGTCCTTGGTCACACTCGCGAGCTGCACATTCTTAGCATCTAACTTCTCCTCCATGACCTGTTTCAGTGTCTTCAGGACGAGGGTCTCAGCATCGGTGATGGTGAGAGACTATGGATATGTTAGCAACTGGCCAAACGGTAGTGGTGGAAGATGACCAGGCGTTATTTGATAATAGGTAGACTTTGCATGGAAAAATGGAAGGACCTATTTTCCTGAATTACTGACCTTGTGGTATTCGTTTTGCAGCTCAGCTTGAGCACCCTCGGAGCCGGAGCCAATGGCTTTCGCATCATATCGGTAGAAAGTGCCACTTGGCTCAGCGTGGAAAAGCTGCGGGCCATCCTCATCGTAACCCGCGATGAGAAGCGCAACACCAAAAGGTCGGCTCATGATGCTCTCCTCTCCATCAGCACCCTCACCAAAGCGCAGAGCCAAGTCGCAAATAGATTGAGTGCAGCTCTCGACGCCGAGCGGCTCGTTGTAGTTGAAGGAGTGTGATTGGCACTCGACGCGGGCGTGCTCGACCATGGATCGGGCGTCAGCTTGGAGACCACTCATGGCGCAGCCGATATGACGGTCGATCTCGACGATCTTCTCGACGGAAGATGTCTCAAGAAGGGTCGAGGTAACGCGCTTCTCGACACCGAGGATGACGCCCTCGGAGGTGGCGACGCCGATGGCTGTGGAACCGAGCTTGATGGCTTCGAGAGAGTACTCGACTTGGAAGAGACGTCCTTCCGGGGAGAAGGTGTTGATACCCCGATCTACAACGTAACGTATGGTCAGCTTCAACGTTGATGCGGCTGGGAGGGGAGCTTTCTCACCGTATTCAGATCTGGCCATGAACATGCTGGGCGATGTTTCTGGAATTCAAGGCCGGCGTGGCGATGCGGTGTAGGCAGACAACGTTTCGGGAAGATCCGAGCTGAATCGAAGGAGAAGAGAAGGCGGTGGTGCGGTTGTTTGTGGTTGGAGCTTTGGAAAGGAAGCTCGCTGTGACGACGGTAATTGAAGCGACACCAGGCAAGCAACCGGACTACGCAGCAGGAGCTTCGCTGGACGTTAACCCAAAATGGCTTCCGTTAAGATAATTGGCTCCACTGTCCGTACAATACGGAGGCGCACCGTTGTTGTTCCGGCGGGACTTAGCGCTCCAACAGTGCTAGGGTCCTGCGCCTTGTAGCGGTTGGCGTCACCGTGCTGTTCCTGGAGCTGCCGCGTCGCGTCTGGACCCCACGCTCTATATTGTGAAGCTCAGTACCCCACCAGCCTGACTTGACGGAACCCAATTACACCCGAGTGTTGTCGCCAAAACAGCCAAACCGCATCTTCGTTGGGACCGAGTAAGTTGCCTGGTGGCGACTATAGCCGAATGCAAATGTAGGCGGCTCTCACGATGTCATCCGCCGCACAGACTCGAGCTTCCAGCCGCGCCAACTTACAACCCGACGAGCAACAGCAACCACCGAGACCGCGCATGTCTGCCGCGAACGGCAGCTTTCGCAGCGAGAGACCAGACCCGAGATCCAGTGCCGCGCAGTATGCACAGGCGACATCTCATAAAAGGAGCGCCTCGGGAAATCCGCGTCCGGCCAGCAGAACCGCTGACGAGCGAAGATATGAGGAGCGAAGGGTCACGGAACGAGAATATGAGACGAGGATAGAGAGGACTGTCGCAAGGGCGACGAGTCCAGAGAAGCTTGTGAGAAGATCAGCAGGCGGGGAGAAGAGGAGCGAAGCGGCAAGACAGAAGGCTCCTGAAGTTCGGGCGAAAGAGCCAAAGATGGAGACGCCAATCAGTAGGCTTGTCCCTTTCCTTAGGCTTGAGGCTCTCGACCGTGTCGCTGACTATCATGTAATATAGCACCCTGGAATCCGGAAGTCACGCTTCTACCTCACACTACAGCACCATTGGCCTCAAGAGTATCTATACCGCCACTATCGTCCACCGTTCCTCAGGCACCACAGCCACGACCATTGACGGAGCTTTCGCTGGAGCTGCAGGAAGCCACGATAGTCGAGGACCTGCTATTCGTCTTCATGGGGTATGAAGGCCAGTATATCCGCTTCGCCAAAGGCTACGACCCCACGGAAGAGCGAGACCGCCTCTCCGGACCTTCATACAAAATTCTACCAGGACTCGATCCAAGCCTGCACGACCTGACACAATCCATGCTGAAGATGGCGTCCCACTACTCGTCACTGCAGGCGTTCGTCGATGTGCAAAGCAGGGCGGAATTTGGCGCAGTCAACCAGGCTCTCTGTGCCTCAATACGAAAGCATCTACAGGACTATCTAGTTATGATTGCGCAACTGGAGACTCAATTCCTCACAAGCGATACATTTACCGTCCACGTACTGAACATCCACACTCTACAGACGAGCCAGATGATGCTCCATTTGTATAACTTGGCACAGGACTTGATGAAGCGGAACGGCCTGCTGGACGATGAAAGCGACGAAGAAGAAGACAGTGCGGATGACTACGATAATATTCTGGAGAATTTGAGAGACGGAGGAGATCTCATGCCGGGTGGGATGGGTGGCAAGAAGATATCCAAGGGAGGTGTCGTGCTTGGGCTGGTGACCAAGCGACTTGAGTCCATGTCGGGAGATCCCGCAGCTAGGGCACTGCTGACGAGTCTATTGCGAGATGCAAGTCGACCTTACATGGTTATGCTGAACGAATGGTTGCACCATGGTGGCATCAACGATCCACACTCCGAGTTCCTCATCAAGGAGTCAAAGAGCATCAAACGCGAACGCTTGGAACAGGATTACACAGACGAATACTGGGAGCGACGCTACACGATTCGCGATCATGATGTGCCACCGCAACTCGAGGCCGTGAAAGACAAGGTCTTACTTGCTGGCAAGTATCTCAATGTTGTCCGCGAGTGTGGTGGTGTCGATGTAAGCAAGGTCGTCGAAGATGTGCCAACCACCTTCGACGATGCCCGCTTTCTTGACAACGTCACGAATGCATATGCACATGCGAATGAGTCCCTCATGCAGCTGCTCCTCACGACACATGCACTGCCTGCACGTCTTCGCTCCTTGAAGCACTACTTCTTCCTCGATCCCTCCGATTACTTCTCCTACTTCCTCGAGCTTGGCGCCTCAGAGTTGCGGAAGCCTGTAAAGTCCGTCAATACCGGAAAATTACAGTCTCTACTTGATCTCGTGCTGCGCCAGCCGGGCAGTATTGTCTCCCTCGACCCTTTCAAAGAGGACGTCAAAGTGGAGATGAATGAAATCACGCTCACAAAGTCGTTACAGCGGGTGGTTAACATCACTGGCATCGAACAAGGAGAAGCGCTCCAGCCGCTGACGTCCAACAGCGCGTCAGACAGCAGTGACAAGAATGCGATAGGCTTCACGTCTCTTCAGCTCGACTACTCTGTGCCGTTCCCTGTGTCACTTGTCATCTCGAGAAAGACAGTTTGGCGGTACCAGGCATTGTTTCGCTATCTTCTTTCGCTGCGCTATCTTGAGTCACAATTGTCCAACACATGGCAGACCCAGACACGGGGCATTGGCTGGGCGCACAAGTCGTCGGCGCCAGGTGCCCGAGCACTCGAGCTCTGGAAGCGGAGGGTCTGGACACTCAGGGCACGTATGCTCGTGTTCGTGCAGCAGCTTTTGTACTTCTGCACTGCCGAAGTCATTGAGCCCAACTGGGCAAAATTCATCGAGAGGCTTCAGACTGGAGAGGATGAGAATGGGGTGGCTGGGGCGAAGCCAATGAGAACTGTAGACGAGTTGATGCAGGACCATGTGGACTTCCTGGATACGTGTCTCAAGGAGTGCATGCTCACGAACAGCAAGCTCCTTAGAGTAAGTTGCTCCGAAACCCAATCATGGCACTACTAACAATCATGTTTGCAGATTCACTCCAAGCTCATGCAAACATGCACGATCTTCGCCGCTTACACGAATTGGCTCACGCGCGAGCTAGAAAAGTCCGACCCCGATCTCTCAGGCACGACTCGGCCTCCAACAATGACGCCTGATCAATGGCGACGCTTCCAAGCAACCCGCACCAGTAACAGTGGTGGTGCCACCTCCGGCCGCAATGCCGATGCCTCATCTATGTCTGCCTCCGAGACGGCCACGGAGACGCGTGTTGCAAACTTGAATGAGATCATTCGCAAGTGGGAGGGCAACTTCAGCAGACATCTGCAGATCTTGCTGGATGCTTTGAACCATTATGCTGCGACAGAGACGGTCGTGTTATTGAGCTTGTGCGCGAGGTTGAGTGCAGCGAATCAGGGTACAGAGTATGCCGGGCTGCGAGCTGATGAAGAACCCGTGTGAAGGATGGAAGTCTCATCGCCTCGCAAAGATAAATGATTTATTAGAGATACCAGGATAGGCTACATCGAAGATGACAAGCCTTGTTGCTCCTCACATTCAGAGACATTTTTACTGCCAGTGATCAGCGGCTAGGAAACGTGATACGGCCTCAGCCGGCGGTCGAATCAGCCCCAACAATCGATGGCTCATTTCCCTTGAGTTTAATGATGTAATACATTTGGGATCGATGACTTCTGCTGCTCACATGCTCAGTAGGGCCGACCACATGCCAACTCAGTCGATTCACCGTAAGTATTGTATGGGCCAAGCATTTCAGAACACGAAAAAGATCTCCGGTATTGACTGCATGGTATCATTATCTCATTTGTCCCAAACTCCAAGCAAAATCACGACTGCCAACCCCATATACTCTTCCCTTTTTCTCCCTTTTGTTGGGCCCGCGCCGCCCGTGTCATGTGCCTTGGTGTGATGATTCACCCCCTCGTGAGAGCTACTGATGTAGAGGTAGAAACAAAAAGAAAATAGAAGAAAGAGCCGCAACGGGAAGACATTATAGTCTCCTTGCCGCGCGGGCATCGCGGACATGGACCAAGATATTGAACGTGCAGATCATAGAGACCTGTATCTCCAAACTTAGCCCTTGAAGGGCTCTGTTCCATCACGCAACAGAAGCAAATCGTAAGAGCCGCCCAAACCCGGAAGACTTGGCCATCGAAATGATGGCCGGTGCACGCCCTGTGGCTCCTAAGTCTCGACCTCGCAATGTTGATCATTTGAAAAGACTCCGAAGATCCATCAACTTTTGCTTTGCAGCTTCGCTCTTGTCCAGCGCTTTGGCATCCATGCTCAAGTTCGCCAACTTCTTCTTCTTCTCCTGCAGCTCGATCATCTTCTCCTCGAAGCTGTCCTTCATGATGTACCGAACGGTGCGTACTGGCCTTTCTTGACCCAGTCGGTGAACACGATCGATGGCCTGTGCCTCAGCTGCAGGATTGTACTGAGGCTCCATGACATAGACGTTGTTGCCGGCTGTCAGATTGAGGCCAAGACCACCGGCCATGATCGATACGAGAATGACTTGCACGGTGCTATCTTCTCGGAAACGGTCCATGGCATGGGTGCGGGCAATACGTGTCATGCTTCCATCGAGGCGTACGAAAGTAACGCCAACAGCTCGCAAAGCCATTTGGATGAGGTCGAGATGCGAAGTCCAGCCTGAGAAAACCACAGACTTGTACGGAGGCTCGTCCGGGTTGGCTTCGCTCATCGCCTTCGAGGCCAAAAGGTCCTCAATCAGCGCCTTGGTCTTGGTATGTGGGCCATTGTACTTATCCATGTTCTTGCCACCTCCGCTCTTGGTCTTGCTCTTAGCGGGACCGTCGTGTTCAGCATCGACATCCTTTTGACGGAGCTCGACGTACTCAAACTTGACTCTGTGACCGCAGATCGGGCAGTCGCCCTTGCTCGTGCCAGGATCCGCGAAGATGCTTGCCCTTTCCTTGTAGTCGACAACACAGGTCTTGCAAAGGATGTGGAAGCAGGGAGTCATGTAACCCAAAAGATCGTCTTGATTCTCAGCCTCAATGTTGGCTCCCTCGTGCGCCCCGAGTGGCCTGCGGCATTCATGGCAATCAGCGTTATTGGTTTCGACCATGAGACCGAAGATCTCAAGCGCTTTCCGAGTCGACAGGGTCGGCTTCTCGTCGTCCGAAGAGTCGTCAAGGTCGATGGCCATATCGGCTGACATGCCTTGCAATGAAGCAAGATCGTCCTCATTGAGAAGATCTTTGCCATGGGCACATAGCAGTCGAAGACGAAGAATTGCTTTGAGGATGTGGATGTAAGAGTTGCCGCCAAGGGTCTTACCCGTGCTCCCGCCAGCAAGAACCTTGACTCGGTCCTGGGCGTTCTTGGCAAACATCTCGTACACGCTACGCTCTTCCTCGCTGAAATCCAGCTTGATGACGAGATCCTCGCGTGGTGGAAGGTCGATCTTGTCCTTGAGCCGCCGAAGGGTGATGGTATCAACCAAGATGCGCAGCTTTGGAACGATTTCGGGATCACAGGCCTTGAAGGGCTCAACGATATGCCTCGTGAACTTGCCCCGGTCTTCGAACGGATGGAGGCGGATGAAAGCCAACAATGCGGCTAAGTCATCTAGACGATTCTGAACTGGCGTTCCCGTGACAGCCCATCGCCTCTGTGCCTGAAGACGAATGATGGCTTTGAACTGCAGAGTGTTCTGTTCGCGAATCATATGCGCTTCATCCAACACAACGCGAAAGTAGCCCAATTGCTCCAAGGGGTACACCCCTTCCTTGCCTTTGCGCCGAGAGCTTAGCTCGTGTGAAACGGAACCATAGGTGGTAATGATGAGATCAAACTCGCGAAGTTTTTCAACGTCCTTGATACGGTTAGAGCCATGATAAATATGATACGAAAGACCCTCCGGTACGATGTGTTGCTTGATCTGCTCCTCCCAATTGGTAATCGTACTGAGAGGACAAATCAGAAGTGTGCCTTGATATTCGCAGAAACCGGGGTGAGACCGAAGCTCTGCTGAGGGGGAACATGAGTGCCCTGCTTCGTTGGCTTGGGCTCGGACGAGGTTGGCTGCTTAGGCTCAGTCGCTGCCCAGGCATGCGCGTCCTCGAGACTGTTGGAGATCAGTGAAAGAATGCTCAACGTCTTGCCCAAACCCATCATGTCGGCAAGAATACCACCTCGAGTTTCAGGTGGAGCCTGTCGTTGGGTGTGGCCGGTGATAACATTGGAGTACAAGGTCTCACGACTGGGAGTCATCCTAGTCTTCCAGAATGAGACCATGATCCCATCCTTTGCCTGCTGCTGATAGGGTTTCTCTCGCTCGGTCATGAAGTAAAGACCTTGCTTCTGATGCTTGAGTAGTGTGGTAGTGACGCGATCGTCAGCATCCAGCTCTGGAAGATCCTCTGTCCTTGTCAATGAGTCGAAGACCCCGAGTACCTCGGAACGGATCTCCTCGACGGTTCGCGTTGATGAGCTGACGAAGGCTCCGTGAGAGTCCGTCGGATACGTCTTTGGAGCTGGTGGTCTAGTATCAGGCACATGTGGATTGTAGACCTTGATACCTTTCTGAACCATGGCGGGCACGAGCAACCTGAGGTTGAACCTCGCGAGATGAATTCCGATGCTCTTCGCGTACTTCATAGGTCCGTAAAGAACAACATCAAGTGTGTACATTCGCGAAATAGGTTGACCGGGTATTTCGTCTTGCTTCTTAGGCTGCGATGGGATACGAGCTTCAGTCCGAAGTCTCACGTTGGAGTCCATCAACGGCGCGAGGCCACGAGCGCCATCGGCGTGAACCTTGCCGATGATGGCCCGAGTGTGGTCATATGCTTGCACGGTCAAGGTTCTTTCGCCTATTTGCCTTTTCAGGACGATCTTGATGATGGGATTATAGGAAGGACCGAAAACGCTTTGCGACCCAGGCTTCGGAGAGGGTGCAACTGAGCACATCAAGTGCGTCTTCACCATGCCGTAGCATACCTCCTCGTCCTTAGGATCTTCAATCATGATGACTTCATCATCGGTTCCTGCGAAGTATGAGTAACTTCCCTGCTGTGGGGACAACGGAAATGGCTCACCACTTGTCAGATCAACCGTCATAGCAGATGCAGACTGTGACGGGCTGGCCTCCTCACGCTTCTCCTTAACATAGCTACCAAGGATACCGCTGCCACTCCGGACTTGAACTGTTGAAGAATCTTTCGTGTGGTCGTCGTCTTCTACCTTGCGCCTTTTGGTCTGCGGCATAGTCGAACGGTCGTGTACGTTGTTCATCCGCTCGATGAAGTCCCCTGCGCCTCGGTGTGCATGGGGCCGCAGTTCGCTCCCGGGAGAGCTCGTGGCACTGGTAGTCGTGCCAGTGTGAGCGGGAGTTCCATCGTTACTCGCAAACTGGAACACAACCGGATTGCCGTTGCTCAAACCAGGTGTATTCCCGCGGCTCGTGGGAGAACCAACCGCGGAATCGAGGGAGCCATTTTGAGCTGGCTTGGGGGGTTCGGCAGCGCGAGCCCTAGGTTGTAGGAGAGCTCTCGGATCCCATGAAGTCGCAGGCGTGGGTACGGAGAATTGTCGGCCTTGGGGAGAAAGCATGTCAACAGGTGAAGTCCATGGAGAGGGTTGCGAAGACTGTGGGAAGCCAGAAGCGCTTGAATCTGGCGTTCGCAGCACGTCCATATCACTGGAGTGGTGCAGGGGGGGTAACGAGTCAGTAGAGACTGACGAGAGGACAGTACCATTTGCAGGCATCTCTGTTGCTACCTGGCACAAGCAGGCGACTTGATCGCAGAGATGAAGTTGGTCCGTATTACGGGCAGCTCGTCGTAGGAGACTCCCGGGAACGGAGAAGTTGTTTATCGAGGCGTCATACCAGGCGCAAGAACAAGTTAACTGCGCTGCAGCAGAAACGACGAAAGACCACGGCTTCGTCTTCGGAAACAAGGAAAGGAATAAGGAAAAAGTGGTGGAAGTTCCGGCGCAAGCGGGAGGGGCCGAAAGTTGAGCGTGAATCCCGGTCGGCGGGCGGCGGTGATAAGGCTGGGAGAGGTCGTTATCGGCGAACGGTAGCGGCTACGGCGGGTGACGATCGATGATGATGGTGTTTGATGCCGGGTTTCGGGAAGAGGCCGAGGGGGGAGAAAGAGGAAAAGCGAGGGTGAGATTGCGGGAGCGGTAGGAGAGAAAAGAAAAAGTGACGGTATGATAGGAAAAGGATTATGGCGAGAGGAGGGCTCGAAGTTCTTAGGAGAAGGAGAAGTATTGAAGCAAGTTAGAGGTGGTCGTAGTCGAAGCCGCAATGAGATTTGGAGGTTGCACAATAGAGTGGCACGAGGTACTTCAGACGATGGTGGTGCGGGGTGTGAAGTGTAAGTACCAAACAGCGCCCGGATCACAGAGAAATGGCAGTGCAGCTTCTTTTAGTGGTGTGGTGGTCACTGTCAGTTCTGATCGGGGACGACCGACCAGCTGTAGCTGCCGGCGCCTACAGACTTAACTTCAGGTTGGGTTCCATCGTGGAGATGAGCCGGATGTAGTGCGAGAATACATGTCATTCATCTGAAATGAAGATCAACAATGGTCAGTTCCATTGTTCAGTTCTCTTCCATCTCATCTCGTCTCGTGTCGTCTTCTCTTCCTCCGCTGCATCATCGCCGTGATCTGCCAGTCGTACAAGAAAAGCGTAAGAACTCCGGTGGGGGCCACCCCGGCCTGTTAGCTGCAAGCCTCATGCAGCTAACAGTTTGCGCAGGTCACATGCACATCAGAGCTCTTCACGCTGGAGGCTTTCTGCCTACTCGTTCATAGCAGGAGTAGGATTCTGCACTTTGGCTCCAGCACTGTTGCAACCTGGATATTGCGACCTTTCAGGTTGCTGCGCGCGCAGAAAGTCATGAGTCAACTGACTAATTGCTCCTCAGTCGAGGGCCGCCCATTTGCAAGGGCGCGCTCCAGCCCAATCCCTCGCCTGTCATATCTCGCATTCGACAATCACCATCATTTCACCCTTCGGCCCTATATATCACCTTCTTATCACAGCCCTCCTCATTGTTTTACAACTAAAATGTTTCTGACAACATTATTAAGCTGACGGTTCGGCACGCTACGGCCTCTTCTCTCTCCCGTCTGACCAGTGCCGCCCTCTCTGCTATCATTGTGAGACATCGTGCCCTCCATCTCGCCTAGTTTTACCCCCATCACAATTCACTGCCTCGTCACGGGCGGACACGTGAGCTTCTTGTTTGTCCCAAATCCGGATCTGGAGCTGGATACCGGCCATTCCAGGAGACCATATCACATCTCACCATTATATTCTTAGGTCCCGGGCCTTGGACATGCGTAGTGGTTAATCTCTCTTACCATAAGTCGATTTTTCAAGATTATGTCCCTGATCTATGTCATGCTTGAGACCACAATAGATTCATCAAGTAACACGTGCCTCATGTGCAGCGAAGTAAAAGTATGTGACAGGCATAAGTGACCTGCCCAACAGCAAATTGATAGATTGCCAAAAAATCCGAAAACAATGAACCTGCTCTCCTCGCAAAGGAAGTCAAGATGATCGAGTTGGAAGCTATTCCCAGAGTCTCGAAAATCGGCCGGTCTAGAGATCTTAGTCATCATCTTGTGCCCCGCCAATTCCACTCTCACCACAATCTGTCCAACCCCACCATCACCAACCTCAACCGCTGGCCAGCCCGATATCTTGTGCGAACATCATCAACGCCAGCGTCCCACGTCATCCCGCTCAGCACAATTGGAGTCGGCCTCTTACCGACATCGAAGTGAAGCGGAAATGGACATCACGAGCTTTGTCGTTGATGGGAGGGACAAGGCTCTCCTTTACGGCGACTACTCTTCCTACCATGCCCTCCTTGCCAAGCGACTCCTCAACTCCCGTAAAAAGATTGGCATTGCGACAAGAAACCGCTCGAAGTACGCAAAGAAGGACGAGGTGTCATCGGAAAATGTCGCGGAGAGCCACGAGTATGTGCAAATACCAGGCTGTGTGCCGCAAACAACGGCCATCCTATCGCTTGATCAGCTTCTAACAAGGCCATGTGCGTCGCAGATATGTCCACTTACTGCTCCTGACGAGCGAGCGCGCATGGGCTCAGGCTATGAGCTTCAAGGCAGGGCACGCCACCGACCAGAAGGGCATCACTGGCCGCACAAGATCCCACATAGTGTCCCGTCTCGACAAGGCCGCTCGCACCGCGGAGAACCTCGCCGAAATCTTGACCGACTCGGCCGCAGGCGCCAGCGCCAACGACGTCCTCGAAGCAAAGGCTTACGCCGCCATGATTCGAGGCGCTATGCAGTTTGAGAAGCAGACTTGGGAAGCGTGTGTGCGAAGCTACGCCACCGCGCGCATCGTTTACAGTGCGTTAGTGTCAGCTGTCAAGGGCGACGTCTTCAAGGATCTGCTCTCTGAGACTATTGATCCGTCCATTCGATATGCAGCGTATCAGCTCAAGACGCCTCGAACAGTCCCGATCCCCGTGATCGCTCGAGAGGCATTCCCGGAGAACGACACCACCCTGACTGAGCAAGTCAACAAGCTCGACCCTCGAATTCTCCGACAAGGTGACGTGGCTTCCCAAAAAGATGCCGTTGAAGGTGAGGAAGCACCTAGGACTTTGACTTGGAGGTCTCGTGAGGTCAAAATCGAGGATGCACAGATCGCAGTGGCCTGGGGCACCGTTTCGCAAGCAAAGGAGAAGCTGGCAGGAAAGATTGAGCAGGAGTCAGATCGGTCTCCTCAAGAAACAGCAACAGCCTACGAGGAGGTTCTCATGACCACACAGGATGCCGTTGATGCTACGAAGCAGGCCATTGATGAGCTTCGAGGCGAGGGTGTAGGACAGTCCGACGCCCGAATGCAGAGCTTGCAGATCACCCGCACTGCCGTCAACTACGAAATGATTAGCTGGCGCATCGGCCGCAACAGAGTGCTGACGGGAGAGCACGACGGTGCACCAGAGGTCTACACCAGCCGTGGTGGACGTAGAAAGAGGAAAGCTGCAGCTGAGGCAGAAGCCCGGCCAGAGCGGGACCCTCCACTGAGTCGCAAGCTCGCGAAGCTCAAGGAGAAGGCTGCATTGTACGACGGTACGCTGCAAAACCTCGACTCTGTCAAGGAACTTCCTGGTGTTGCTGCCGACGAGGAGCTCGCGACACGATTGAGTGCTTACAGTGACTACTTCGAGTCTCTCAAGTAAGAATATCTCTCACAGAAACAACATCTCACGCTGCCAGAAGCTAACCCGCTGTTTCCCAGGTGCCTCGCTATCGCCCGGTCGCACGCCATCATTGGCAATGTCACAAACGCCCTCGCCCTAATCAGCCACTGTTTGAGCCTCAGCCAGACTGCCCTCTCCCCACCTCTCCGACTCCGCCCCTAATGCCACCGACGGGCCACTCAACATCGATGTTCCCCGTTCCTCCCTCGAGTATCTCAGCAACCTGCTCAATGGTGAATTGCAACGCCACCGCGCCATCGTTCATATTGACAACCTTCGTAAGAAGGAACTCGCAGGGAACAACTCTGAAGATGCGGTTCGCAGGATCCCTATTGCTGAGAGGCTGCATCAGTACCCCGTCGAGGGTGTTGATCTCAAGAATGTGATCCAGTTCCCGCCGAAGATGGCCCTCATCCCGATGAAACCCATCTTCCTCGACGTGGCGTGGGACTACATTAACTATGACAGCAAAGCCCAGGGCGGGAAGACGGCTGCGCCCGCACCCACGCCAGCTGCAGCGAAGGGACAACCCGTTGAGGAGCAGAAGCAGGCACCAGCGAAGAAGGGTTGGTTTGGTTTCGGCAGATAGATGTCTGACACCACAACAGAGAGCTGTCGAACACAAACAATGTGTCCTGCCTCTGACTCGCGTGCGCCAATGCTCTGATTACCTTGTTCCCTGATCCTTGCGCGCGTCCAAGCTATTCACGTCAATGTCTCGGAAATTGACATCGTAGTAGACGGTGCAAACCCCACAACTCCAATCAGAGCTTTTGCTTTGTATTGTATCTCTTCGTACGGTTGCCCCCGTCCCTCCCTCCAGCAACGTCAGGAATGCAACGAGCCGTCCCTTCCAAATTCCTGAAGCTCTCAAGTCCCCACAACACTTCCCAGCATGCAAAGGCCCAAACGCCCTTGACCCAACGTAGAATTACCCAAACATCCTTTCAACATCGCCCTTTCCAATGTTCTGATCACCGTCTCTATTGTGTCGATATTACGCTCTTCTCGCCCTCAAAGCAGTATCATGGCCCTCAATATGCGCGTCATGGCTTGAGAGAAGTGCACCTTCTTCGTTTCCCTTCGCGGAACACCTTACTTGACTTAATTAAGTCGTCCTATCTTTAATTTTGCTTTTACAGTCGCTCTTGCCGACACATCACACTCACTAAATCTCTCAGTTTTTCAGCTTGACAATACGTCTCTCAACTTTTATATTCATTACTATCGGGATCGGTTTGATACGTCACCAAACACAAACTACTCACTCGTGAAATATCCCATCAGCCAATATGATGGGCTACCAGAGCTGTGTCGACTGGTGTCATAACCACCCAGCCCTCCTCGCAATCCTCCTCATCCTCTCTACTATCTTTCCTGTCATCCTCTACGTCAGTGTGCGCAATACCACCCACCTCGCAGACTCTGCGCCCTCCAACCCAACATACTCTACAATAGACATTGAAAAGCAGGCTTTGCCGCAGGACCCCGAGATACACCATACAAAAGATCACAGCTGGCCAGCATGGTCCAGATTCTTGGCCCTCCTACGCATTTCGCCTCGTAATCAGCAGGCTGATACGACCGACGAAGACGGCGAGGACATCGAGCCACAAGAGAAAACGCCTCTGATTGGTAGCAACAGCGGTGATCAAGCATGGAGGACTGGAGGACAACTAGCAAATAGCTGGCATGGTACCAACCAACTCAACACTTCATGGGGATACATGGCATAAATTCTGGCGCTTTGGCTGCATCGACTTCACTCATGATGCAGACTGCCATTGGTGGACACATTAAATCAGGATGAAGGTAGAGAGGGGATGTTGTCATTATGTGCTACCTCGCTCGAGTTTGTTCTTGATCATTCATATAATCAATCACCCGGGATTCCCATCCTGCCCAGTCAGTCTCGTGACACACAATCGGTTGTGAAGATGAAGAAAGACTTGAACAACCAAAGAGGGTTGTCTTTTCTGTGATGCTCCAACGCCAAATTTTTCCCGCCTCCCACTAAAAGAAAAGGAGTAAAAAGCTAGTAACAACAGTTGAAACAAGAAAATAGCTGTCAATGAACAGCGGGCTGAGGCGGGTAGATATAAGAGTACATGGGTAAATACAAGTGGGAAGAAGAGGGATCTATGCCGCGCCCCAAGCTCCTGTGTCCACCAAAATATGGCCCTCCTTGGGTGAGAGATGAAATCGCGATTTTTGAGTTTTGTCCAAACAGATCATCAACCTGCTTAAGGCTTGGAGTCGTCCTTCTTCTCGCCCTCACCAGACTGCTGCTGCTCACCAGTGGACTGCTCGCCGCTGCTCTCGTTGCGAGCCTTGTGCATCTTGTCGAAGAGGTTGAGGCTGGCCATCTGGAGCTCATCGGTCTTCTCCTTGATCTCCTCGGCGGTAGCAGTGCCCTCGCCAGACTGGCTCTTGGCAATGAACTCGCGGAGGGTGGAGAGCTTCTCACGGATACCGTCGGCCTCAGTCTTGTCGAGCTTATCGGCGTACTCGTTCAAGGCACGCTCGGTATCGTTGAGAACGCTGTCGGCGCGGTTGGCAGCCTCGATGGCAGACTTGCGGTCCTTGTCGGCCTCAGCGTACTTCTCGGAGTCCTCGACCATCTGCTGGATCTCAGAGTCAGAGAGACCAGAGCCAGAAGCAATAGTGATAGACTGGTCCTTGTTGGTGGACTTGTCCTTGGCGTGAACGTGGACGATGGAGTCAGCATCAATGTCGAAGGTGACCTCAACCTGAGGCACACCACGGTGAGCCGGTGGGATGCCGACGAGCTGGAAGTTTCCAAGCATCTTGTTGTCCTTAACGAGCTCACGCTCACCCTGGTAGACCTTGATCTCGACGGCGGTCTGGAAGTCAGCAGCGGTGGAGAAGACCTGCGACTTCTTGGTAGGAATGGTCGTGTTGCGGTTGATCAGACGAGTGAAGACACCACCGAGAGTCTCAATACCAAGAGACAGAGGGGTGACATCAAGGAGGAGGAGGTCCTTGACCTCACCGGAGAGTACAGCACCCTGAATGGCAGCACCCATGGCGACAGCCTCATCGGGGTTGACGGACTTGGCAGGGTCACGGCCGAAGATGCCCTTGACGGACTCGGCAACCTTGGGCATACGGGTCATGCCACCAACGAGGATGACCTCCTGGATCTCCTTGGCAGAGAGACCAGCGTCCTTGAGGGCCTTGCGGACGGGGTCGATAGTACGCTGGATCAGGGGATCAACCATCTTCTCAAGCTGAGCACGTGAGAGCTTCATGTTGATGTGCTTGGGACCAGAGGAATCGGCAGTGATGAAAGGAAGGTTGATGTCAGTCTGGAGAGAAGAAGACAGCTCAATCTTGGCCTTCTCAGCAGCCTCACGAATACGCTGGATAGCCATGCGGTCACCAGAGATGTCGATGCCAGAAGTCTTCTTGAAGTCGGCGACCATGTGGCGGACAAGGTGGATATCGAAGTCCTCACCACCAAGGTGGGTGTCACCGTTGGTAGACTTGACCTCGAAGACACCGTTCTGGATCTCGAGGACGGAGATATCGAAGGTACCACCACCAAGATCGTAGACGGCGACGACACGGTCGGCCTCCTTCTCAAGACCGTAGGCGAGGGCAGCAGCAGTAGGCTCGTTGACGACACGGAGGACGTTGAGACCAGCAATCTGACCGGCATCCTTGGTGGACTGACGCTGAGCATCGTTGAAGTAAGCAGGGACAGTGACGACAGCGTTCTTGATGGGCTTGGAAAGGTAAGCCTCGGCAGTCTCCTTCATCTTGTTGAGGACGAAGCCACCAATCTGAGAGGGAGAGTAGTTTTGGCCGCGGGCGGAAACCCAAGCATCACCGTTGCTGTGCTGAACGATCTTGTAGGGAACCTCCTTGATGTCACGCTGGACCTCGACGTCAGAGAACTTGCGTCCTATTAATCGCTTGGTAGCGAAGAGTGTGTTCTCGGGGTTGACGACGGCCTGACGCTTAGCGGCGACACCGACGAGACGCTCGCCATCTTCCGCGAAACCGACGACGGAGGGAGTTGTGCGAGCACCTAGTAGCAATGTCAGTGACCCAAAGCTCACAGAACGTAGGGGTTTTGCAAGGCCTACCCTCGGAGTTTTCGATGATGCGAGGAGTCTTGCCCTCCATGATGGCAACGGCAGAGTTGGTGGTACCGAGATCGATACCGATCACGGCACCCTGAACCTTGCCCTCAGCATCAGCAGCGGTCGACTCGTAACGAGCGAAGCGCGATGCAAGAGGAGCTCTGAATGCGGCGGACCGGGCGGTAAGGGGGGTGGCCCTCGGGAGCTGATGGCGCAAAAGTCAGTACACAGCTAGAATCGCACCGCAAGGGGTAGCTACTCACAGCCCGGGCGAAGCGCGTGGCCATCATCTTGTCTGCAACGTCTGGGGTATATGGGAATAGAGAAAAGAGGGAGGATGAGGACGCGCAGAGATGGAAGTATTAGATCGGGAGAGAAAGGTTATGGGGTTGTTGTACAGAAAGGATGGGTATGAGGAGGAGGAAGAAAAGAGAGAAGGAGATGATGGAGACGATGGGAAGATGAAGCGAAATTTTTTGGCACGACGAGCCTGGGCCACCCGCGCCGGGGGTGCACTCTACTGAGATGTCCCGGAAGTGTGCTGGAGGGTACTAGCGGGCAGCGTGTGGCAGTGGGTCCTCAGAAGCTCTCCGGCGCCCATCGAAGCCGAAGGAAAGCTGCCGCCGGAGCCACAGAAGCTGCAGCTTCCCCTGTATCGCCCATGTTCGGAACAACCTCGGCTTTCGATCACTGGAGGGCCACGTGACCCGCGTTAAGCCGAAGAACCAATGCGCGTGAATGGGACGTGGTGCGCGACAGCAGATGATTCTCAGCGACTTGACCAGGGTCAGGATTCGCAGGATCGAAATCGAGGGATTTCACAAGCCGTTCTATCATACTATCGGATCTTTAAGCGATGGGCAAGTTTGCAGACCTATGGATAGGCCGCATCGGACTTCAGGGAGAGCATGCGGAAAGCAAACGGTTGCAGCATTCTTGATTCAATCGACCACTCAAAAAGGCCTGCACTACATATCTGAAGGCATTTTCCACTGTGAGAGAGAGTTGCGCTAATCGGGACAAAAAGTATGACAGTCAGTTCCAAATGCAAGGTTTGGGGAAATGAGGATGGAAAAGTATTAATATGGACCCCAGACGCTGCTGTCGACTTGTATGCAACCCCAGCTTTTCTACTTGTGAATCCATCCCTACCAAAGGCTAAACGTCATCTCAGCCTCGGGGTGCGGATTCCGTTGGATGACCCTCCCTCCGCTACTCATTTTCCCCCATTCACATCTCGCTCTCCCACCCGCTCGATCGGCATTTCTTTCTAAGTTCATCTGTTGCCCCTATCGCACGATTCTGGATCGTTTCGAAGACCCAGTCTCTCGACTTTCCCGCACCTGGGCCTTCAAGCGCTTAACTGTGCTTGCGATAACGCGGGGTGATACACCCTCAACTTTCGGAAGGCCTACCCGACCAGATTCCAACTTGCTCGTCAAGCTCTGCAGAAGCGTGGTCGGATCGAGACAAGACATCTTGGCAGGCCCGTCATGGCCGTCAAGGATGATGGCGCGTTCGTACCGACCTCGTGGCTTTCTCTCGTGCGTGTTGCTGACCGATTTTCCAGCTTCTATCCGACGGAGACCATCATCTCCAAAAGGGGGCGCAGGCACTATAAAGTGCCGGTCCGTTCACAGTGCGTACATGCCAGCTACTCTATCACAAAAAAAATTGCGAACAGGCCTTGGAGTCTGACCTAATGACTGATTGTGAACAGGCACTGGCAACTACGATCCTTGATCAGCGCCGAGAAACGACACATCGTATACTTCCCGGGTGGAAGTGGGAGCCATCATATCCAACGACTTAACACCCTGACACACGAATGCGAAACCGTCAAACTACTCACCTTTGCCCCCCTGTGTGCCTTGTCGCAGAGGAGGGATGGTTGTGCTGTGGCAGCGAAAAGGGCGACTTTGTCGCAATCCGACTCGACGTTGAAAGCGACGAAAGCCATAACTTCACTCTCGATCTCGATCCCGATGCCCGCCTTCCGCTTGGTCTGGAGCTCTCCCCCGAACGCGAAATACTGTCCATGCTGTCTCGATCACGGTCTACAGAAAAGAGCTTCGTGGCGAAGAGCTGCAAAATGGCCAAGGACCGCGTCAATTGCATCACGCTTTGGTTCCCATCCTCCTCCGTACCAACGTGTGACGGTGCTTACGTCTCATCCGTTGCTGTTCTGGCCAACAATGATCGTACAGTATCCCTGGTCAGTCTCGACGACTTCGAGGCGGACGAGAAGAGCGAACCACTGGCCAACATCACCTACCCTGACTTCGTGAATCGAGCTATTATATCACCAGATGGGCGCTTCCTCATTGCCATCCTGGATGATCCGTACCTTTATGTTCATGAAAGAATACCGAAGTCGGCTGATTCGTCCAGATCCCGGGAACGACAGGATTATCGGTGGGAGTTGAAGCAGCGTTTATTGTTGAAGAGTCAGCGCAAGGATGACAAGACCGATCGGCGAGGCAGTTTCGCCGCATGCTTCTCAAATTCCGGCGAGTACCTTGCCGTGGGTACGCAGCATGGCACTATATCCGTGTTCCAAACCGCTCTCTTAGGCGACCCCGATGCTGACGCACTGGTCACGACTTTCACGTCATCGCAGCCCGAGTCCTTGTCTGGGGCAGTCAGGGACATGGCCTTTTGTCCTGGTCCATATGACATCTTGGCATGGACGGAAGATCGCGCTCACGTTGGGATAGCCGACAGCCGTACTGGCTACGCTGTTCGCCAAATTGTCGACATCAACACCGAAGGAGAGTTCGAGCACATCAACATCCTAGATCGTAATACAGTGGATCCTCGCCTCCTGGAGCGTCGCTCAACAGAGCGCCGGAGCCATGCTACTGCAGGATTGTCATCCGCTGTCGAAGGAAGAAGAAGAACACCGCTTAGTTTCGATGGCCTCAATCATCCTTTGACAACGGACGAGACGATGGTTTTGGAGGCTATTCGAGGGGATCGTCGTCGCAGAGACAGGCCAAGTGCTGAGCACCAAGACGATACTCCTCAGCGATCATCGTCAATGAGTCGAGCCTCTCTTCGTCCTACGGTCGACGAGGCTGGCTCAACACAGCCTCGCGATCGCGGCGACGACAGCCAAGCTGTAGCAGATTTGCTAAGCAATTATCGTGTTCCAAGAGGTCCACGAGAGGCTCTCCAGGAGCGCATAAATCGTAGGAGGCAAATGCTTCTTGATGCCAACACGCAGCAGCAACCAATTCGGCGGAATATGAACCAACTTTGGTTAGACCAGCTTGCCGATACCGTCTCCACAATGAGAGACGGAGCACGGAACCGGCAGGATCAACAAGAATACTTGACTGTTCTTGAGATCCTACAAGCCCGAGAGCGAACCAACACGACGACAGGAGACAATGATGAATCCTCTCTGTTAGCCCCGTTGGCCAATCCGATATCGCGTTGGGAGGAAAGCGCAGTCAGAGGGACACTCCCTGATCCGGGCGTTTTGAATCTTCCACCTTCACCAGACAACACCGCAGGCCTGGCGTGGAGCGAGGACGGCCGCACGTTGTAAGTCAAAGTCACAATCAATCAAAATGATATTTTGCTGACACTGATGCTATAACAGGTTTGTCGGTGCCCAGAATGGCATATATGAATTTCAGGTCAACGTGCAGAGCCGCAAATACTGTCCTGTCATCACCCTACGCTAATATTGTGTTTCCCATCTCATCCTCCGGGTCAGGAAGATTGTACATGGAGTCGGCGATACGAGGTCGCCGCAGCATTGGTTCACGGCGTTTCTTGATAACAAAATTGATGAAAGCATCATGAAGGGCAAGCACACGGTCATGTGTCATGATAGCACGTAGCGCGCACGGTTTGTCAGACCTTGGAAAGCTGGTCATCTTCGCGAAGGATTTATCTTGGTCCTTTTGCAGCCTTTTTGGCTTATCATATCGAGCGAGGCTGCCGACTTGATTCACTTTGTCTGTATCCTGTTCTTGATATGTGCATGCTCATGTTAGCACTACTCTTTCAAGTTCCCGTACATCAGACCGTCGACTCTTTCCGCTATCGCCAGACAACTCGTCAATCCGGGACTCTCTATGCCTAACAAGTTGATCCAACCCTCGTAGCCATCCTCCTTGCGGATGACGAAGTCCTGGAAGCCCTTGCCAGCTGTCACCGCCCCACGCTTGCCCAGCTTTGGTCGAATGCCGGCGTAGTCCGGCTCGAGACACGACGCATCCACACCCGGTAGATACTTCTGAATCTCTGCCACAGCCAGGTCCATACGTCCAGCATTGACAGCCAGGTCCTCTGGCGTGTCCACCCACTCGACGTCCGGTCCGAAGCGGATCCTGCCACCAAGGTCAAGTGTCAAATGTGTGCCAAGACCACCAGCTCCCGGCTCTGGCGCCGGGTAGATGAGCCTAGAGATGGAGGGTGATGAGGCTGAATAGGAGAAGTAGTTGCCCTTGGCGTAGAAGAGCTGTGTGCGCTGCTCAGGCGGGACAATACTGTTATGAATATCTACTGAGCCAAGCCCAGCAGCGTTGATGAATGTCTCTGTGGTGATTGTAGAGGTCTCGCCTGTTGAGCCGTCACGCACCGAGATTTCCCAGCCGCCATTTCCCGGTGTCCCGGTTCCAAGAGGGTTGACACTCTCTACTGGAGAGTTGACGGCAACCACTCCGCCAGCATCCTCAAACAAGCCCCTGAGACAGACCATCAACCCGTGAGAGTCCACGATACCAGTTGTTGGGCTGTCCAGAGCACCTTTCAAGGCCCTCACACCCTCTCCGTCTCTGCTTATCTCCTCGTCTCCGACCCATCTCACATCTACGCCAATTTCTAGGCATAGACTGTGGATGCCCTCCAGCGCCTCTCGCTGAGCATCGTTCTGTGCAACAATCCACTTTCCAGTCCGACGATGGCCGACAGAGTGTTTCTCACAAAGTTCATAGAGAAGGTTCTTTCCCCGAACGCAGAGCTGTGTCTTCAGACTGCTAGGACCGTAGTAAATGCCAGCATGAATGACCTCACTGTTACGTGAGGAAGTCTCAGTGCCAACAGAAGGGTGGCGCTCGATGAGGAGAGTTGTTGTGTCAGGGCGCTGTGCAAGTCGGCGGGCTATAGCCAATCCAACAACGCCGCCGCCGACCACCTATTAACATGTTCAGCAAAGGGTCTTGCATAAGTGGTGTGACAATGGCATTTCAAGACGAACGTACCGCGTGAGTGAAGTCAGCATGTCTCGCAGCAGTAGAACTGAACGCTGCCCTCTGTGCAACGTGCCAGCATGCCCTACGCGAAGCCAGCGAAGTCAACGGCCTTGTCAACATCCTTTCTTGACCTGTACTGGGATGAATGAGTAAGATCTTAAGCAAATGAAGACAAGTTTTCGGCAGTTGCAAAGCCGTTATCCAAAACGTGGATCGACTCGTTATGGATACGCGCTACTGATGGTGCAATGCACGGATAGAACCGCCCGATTTTCGGGATCCCTGACGCTTCGACTCACGAATAGAAGTCGGGCACCAGATTAATGGTGCATAGAGTAGCGCCAAGCTACAAGACGGACAAAGGCCAAACAAAAAAAAGTTATGGCTGAGATATGCAAAAGACAAAAAAAGGCGCGATAACGGCAAGATTCGAACTTGCGCGGCCGAAGCCAATAGCTAGCTGAACTGAAAGAAGTTCGAGGCTATCCCATTAACCACTCTGGCACGTTACCTGATGCGGTAATCACAACCACGCTTATTTTTGTCTATAAACCTTGCCCCGTTGGCCTCATATGCCAAATATCCAATGTCTTCGCCAACACATTCACACAGTCTTGATTTCCTCAAAAGTCACCTCATCGTGGGTTGGCCTTACTTGTCGTATTTGTGTATCTGCGAAAGATCGCGAAATGGGCATAAATGCTGGATGACACCCCCCAGAACAGTCCCAGTGTTGGTAGAAGATGCAGCGATGACCACATGTTCTGCTTCATGATCGTCTCATTCGTGAGCAACGCCATTCTCTTCCTGGTCCTTAAAATCAGTCGTCTAATTGAGTCGGCCGTGCAATAACTCAAAAGCTTGGAGATGTCTCCAAGATGCTTCAGGTGGCAAGTGGCTTGTGTGTTGGCTTCATTCTCGGGAGACGTAACTAATCAACACATAGGCTTTCTCTTGGCTGCTCGGATGAAGAGATCTGTTGATGTCGTCAAAAAGACTAGGTTGAAGTGTCTTCATCGAATTCTAAAGTGACGGACAAGGGCCACTTCCCATAGATCCGTTAATATGCCGCCTGCTCAACGACTCGCATAAGAAAAACAAGGTCACACGCAGGCTGTTGTCACATTGACCCGCTACAAACATCAGCCATCCTTAGGGGCTTCTTCAGATGCTTTCGTCTCCTCTTGTGCGGTTGTTGATCTGGCCAAATGCGAGGGAAACGGTGGTTCTGAGCCACTGGCAGCACCCTGCGATGGTTCAGATAGCTGCTTCTCTGTTCAATGGTCAGCCGGAGACATTAGAACACCAAGGAGGCGCCTTCATAGCGCACGTCAGGTGACTTACCAAGATCACGAATGCGATGCCGTAGCATCTGATTCTCTCTCGTGAGCATCTGCGTTTCTGCTTGATAGAACGCATTCTCATCCCTCCCACCAAGCACCCAGTCCCCGCTCTCTGCGCTGATTGACGTCGCCCTGACTCTAGGGGAAGCGCCCCGACTGGGCGTTCGGGACCGGCGCTGGATGTCGGCACGAGCCATGTCGAAGGAACTTCGAGGGTGTCGTAGGCCAGGAGAACGGGAGTAGGAGCCGCTCTGGGGAAGTGCCGTCGATGTGTGCGACGCTGTGGGGATGGGCGTGCCATGGCCCGATCGCTCCGAGACGGCGCTGCTGTCTTCTGCAGAGATAGACGCTTGGCTGTTCTGGGGATTGCTCGCCTGCAGACGCTGAAGTTCAAGCTGTTGTTGGCGGATCATTTGGAGAAGTCGATTCTAGGTCCTTTCATCAGCTGTTGCATTCTAACGTCAGGCGCCCAAGGGAGACACGGTGGGAGCGATACGTACAACATGAGCCTCCTGCTCCGCCTCGAGCTCTTGATGAAGTTCGCCCAGACTCGGTGCTCTGTGATGATGCGGATCGGCCATGAGTGGCGAGCCAGATAGTGGTTGCGGGCTGAGTCTTTGTGCCACTGGTGACTGCTCAACTGCCATCTCCCCAGGACCAGGCACAGCGGGGTCGTTGAGCTGGAGGTTCATGAGGACGGCAGAGCGACGCCGACCGGCCTGTGACGATGAGGGATTTCGTGTGAGGGAGCTGCTGGATGATTCTACATGGCGTGGTCAGCTTCGTGTCTATATTATGGAAGTGTCGTGCGACGATGTGACGTACGTCTGCTCGGCTCATGTTGGAGACCAGCGTTCATGGTCGCAGCTGCTTGCAGAGATACGGACGCAGAGCGTGGAGATCCCGGCGGTGTTTCGCTGCGGGCTTCCACGCCCGAACCGTCGCCATTCGTAGCCATGACGTGCTGATGTTTCTTTGGTATTGGGGTATGTTTCAAACTGGTGAAGGTGTTCCGTGGGGTGCTGGCCTAATAGCTGTGCTGAGACGAATGTGTAGAGGTAGGGGAAACGTCGGGGAGTTGTAGGTATGATCGCGTTTACTATTTAGGATTCATTGCGTTTTTCGGAAGAATACGGCAAACTGAGCATCGCGGCTGCGCTCGACAGGATGGAATGATCTATCCTAGGCCTCAAGGTGGCATGTTGCTACATAACACGGAAGAGTTGGTCACAAGGTCAGTCACGAGGCGAGGCGTGGAGTACAGGGTAGTTTGCCAAGCCTGGCTGAGAACATCAGATGCAGACACGGAGACAGGTCTCCTCACAGCGACAGGATGATCACTCTCTAGTACACTCGTACAGCAGCTGGTCCAGCTGTCGTGCATCATGGGCGGACAGGATATCGCTTGCTTCATTACCTGACTGTCAGCGCATGCTGATGGACGCAACGTAACTAGCTGCTCCACGGGCTGAGGTCATAGCTCTCGGAGGAACAGGATGTCTACGGCAGCAGACTGACTCGATGTCGGAGAAAGAGTCGCTGACACGTAATGAGCTGATGGGTCGCTCGTTGAACTTACCCAGCTTGCGCCTGTGTAGCGGATCTAGTCCGAGGTTGAGGAATATTTCATCAGCGGGCCGTTGTTGACAGCGCCCGTGCGCTGCTGCCAGGGAACCTGGAAGACAATGGTGCGCCGAGAGCTGGAGTCCCCAATCTCGCCGGGCTCTCGGGTCTTGGAATCGTCGCTACTAGAAATTCGTGTTATTTGTTGTGCTCGTGAACTACCGAGATCTCGGTATTATCTGCAGACTGGCAAGATGTGTCCTGGTTCTAGAGCAATCGACAATGCTTGCCCAATACCAATTATGCGATGAGCGTAGACAGGGGCAAAAGGTGACACCGTCCATCGGCCCAGTCCGGATGGGCGGTCCCTGCAGAGCACTGCAGGTTCTTGTGATCATCCCCTGTTCTCGCAGCACTCCTTCTCGCTGGTGGAACCATAATTCTCGACTCCTGGCCGCTTCAACGATCAGATAGCCTATCACATACCAGCCGAGTGTGATGAAGCTGCTCAGACTACGAATTTAAAGCACCAGGAACAGTACCTGAGATTATCAACACTGCACACCAGTACTTAGTTAGTTGTATGAACTCACGCTACCCCTAAAGCTACACAGACCCACCAATTCGTCTTCCTTTGCCTTGCGTTGGGTGCGTGATATCCATTGATGCACGCCACATGTGGAGTCGAGTCCACGAAGCCGCCGCAGTCAAGTTGCGGGATGGTCGGCGACGCTCAGAGATGGAGTGTTCGCCAGCACATGCAAGCCAAGGGGGCTACTGCAGGTACAAAACGCATCACGCAACAAAGTAACTGGCGATGCTGCAGGCTGGTCCAGAGCCCTCTCTGGGCGTTGCCAACAATCTTTCCACCTGCATTGCCCGTGCCTGTAATTATAGAAGCTAAAGCTCGTGTTGTCGTATCTTGTGCAACGTGTTGGCCCGACTGGAGACGAAAGTGCTAATCTGCGATGATTGGCCGCGAGTTGGGGAAGGCAGGATGGCTGTCAAGTTGCAAGGCCCGTCTTTGGCCGCGTAACATGCACTTACCACCCGACTGGGTGACAGGGCGGCCTGTTGATTCGCACAATACGTGTGATGAGGCCAGGGGCCCCAGTCGCAACGCCTCATTTTTCTCTCTCTTTGACTTTGGGCCCCTGTTCCCAGCCGCCGACGGTCAACATGTCACCATTGACAAGCGATTATCGCAGCTTGGTGCGAGTGCCGACAGAGTCCACGTTTAACACAATCTCCCGACGGAGCGGTGAGTTGGGGTTGCACGAGACAGTGTGGACTCATGAGAGAGCCTGACAGCGGAGGGCAGCAAGTTCGAGGCGGCAGCCCGAGACATTGAAAAGTACAGCCAGGGTCAAATGTGACAGTGCTGTCAGTGGGAGTGGGTTCCTGTGATGAACCACGATTTCTGGTGGCGGCCCACGGCACCCAAGCTTGCACTGTGCATAGGCTGATCACCATGGAGCAAGCGCAGCACTCTTTATCACAGTCGACGAATATCCCGAAGGGCCTTGGAGGACTGATTGAGGTTTCAAAGGGAACGGAAAGAGCGATCTCAATGCTAGGTCGATTGCTCCTGGCCCTGCTTACGGATGGGAAGGGAAGAGCGTGTTGCTCCTTCCCAGGGGACGTGATCACTCCTTCCTGGCTCCATGTTGCTCGTGACGCCACGGTCTGCGTGTCGCGTTACCTGCAGGCGTCGAGATCGAGAAACATTTTCCAAAACCTTTACGCAGGGAGCTACAGTTGGATTGGCTTCGTATCGCGAATATGATTGAGCTCATCATCGCCGCACTTCAGCCACAACACTCCATCTCGCCCACTTTGTCTGTCGATCACCCAGTGCTTTGCTTTTCCTCGACGACATCGGCCCACAGCCGGCTGTCACTACTGAAAGGACACCGTACAATATTTCAGCCTGTTTCAACATAAGAAAAGAAATATAGATAGCTTGTCCTCACTGAAGCCGGCGGAACGAAACAACGCCAAACCTCAACCTCCTTGCCGAGACGTCCAAACATCAGCATCTTCAATTGTGCGCACCCACACACTGTTAAACACCGGCGTCGTCTCACCATTCGAGCGCACGCTCGTCGCTGTCTACCTCCAACTCAAGCTGCTCTGGCTCCGCCCTGCGACCCGGCCGTTGCGATCAGCCCTTGCCCTACGCAGTTTAGACATGCGCACTGTTCACGAACCGCGCCCTCCCACCCTGGTACTTTGCAACCGTTCCCATCAAGCCTCCCGGGGTCCCCTGTCCGAGCGCCAGAAAGCTCGAGATGCCCGCGCCCTAGGCCCAGTCTTCGCAGTAGCGCCGCCACCAGTCTGCAGTCGGATCAAGGAGCGAGCAAGGTGTGCACTGTGAGACCTGCCGGCTCTGACCCCCCTGCCCCTGTTGGACCCAGTTTACGGGCTTTTACCCACCACCTCCAGTCCCGACTGCACCGATTCCCACAGTGTTTCCGCACCACACCATAAACACGCTCTCATCGACATAGCATCGGGATGCGCGCCCAACGCTAAGATTGCTGCTGGTTTTCTCATCTTTATTGTTATTACTCACCACCAGTATAGCACAGCTTACTTTCTCGTGACCCTGGTCTTGTCGTTAATCGCTGTCGAGTTCGCTTGCGCCTTTCACATTCCATCCAACTTACAACCTCCGCAATTTTCTGCATCCCGCCCCGCGAAACGCTCAAAGGCCTAAGCTGTGGCAACACTCACAGCGGGAAGGATACAACGGCTCACAGTCCGGTCAAACTCTCTCACCACTGGTGTCCCCTAGAGCATCGACAAGCGCCCGTCGTGCTCAGCAAAATCAACAGACCAGGGCGCGATCCAAGTTGTTGATTTTTCAGTTCCCCGCGACGGATAGCGCATTGCGCGTTACTTTTGTCCTATTTCGGATCGTGAGCACTTCCGTGCTCCCTCTTTCGGCAGCCATATACACCCCCCGCTGTCGATCTCAGCGTTGCCACCTCAGCTTCATCTTCTCAGCAGGCGTTGATTTCACGGAGTTCAGTTTTGGCCACGCAGTCATCCAGCATGACCCAGGAGCCGACACTGGATACTCTTCTACGACAACCAACACCCTCGAGAAGGGCTCGACCGCCCAACATGGCCCTCACCAACGATGCGCCAGTCCCTTTGCGCCCCGAACAGCTTGGGAGGAGAGAATCACGGCTTGGACTCCGAAGTTTGTTCAGTCGCAAGGGCGCAAAAGAGGCAGATTTGCCAGAGCAGAGAGTTCCACGGCCCGCAGCACGATCCGCCGGCATCCGAGCATCTTTAGTCGACATGAGCAACTGGTCATATGGACAGCAACCAGTGAGACCTGACATCAAAGACCCTAGCATATCCATCTCCAGGCCACTCTCAACGACCGTGGAGCACCCGACGATTGAAGAGATGCAAGCTCGCGCACAGATCAAGCCGCGCAACGGGAAACAGTTGGGCAAACCTCAACCACGAGGCGGGCTGGTTGCTTGGGATGCGCCGCCACTATTCAAGGCCTACCCTCAAGCGATCAAGCACAGTACGCTGCCAGCGTCAATATTGTCGCCGGATGCGATCTTGCGGATGCGCGCGAAGAGATCCGGCGACATCGCTGGAGACCAACCAATGTCGCCAAATTCAGATCTGCTCTCTGATACCGACACAGAGAAGAGTAAGAAGAAGAAGGGGTGGAATGGATCCGGTCCTGAAATTGTCTCAGAGTGGACGACGAAGATCTATATCCTGGTTACGTCTGGCTGCCTTCTTCAATACTCAAGCGAGGGAACCTTTGACCGCCTTCCAGAGAAAGTCCTTCAACTCGGAAAGGCCTCGGCAGCTTTTGCGACTGATGTTATCCCTGGCCGCCACTGGGTACTGCAAGTGTCATCAGCCCTTGAAGCGGACGGCACTGCGGCTTCGGATCAGCGATCGCTATTTTCACGACTGCCCTTCCGGGTTGCCGAACGACGACAAGCTTCCAACTTCTTGATGGTCTTTGAAAGTGCTGACGATATGGACGGCTGGCTGGCCACTCTCCGCCGAGAGATTGAGGGCCTGGGTGGGAAGAAGAATCTTTCAGAGACCGGGAAACCTAAGACCGAGGAGCCAGCAACCGGCCTCCGGGAGCAACCAAGTCAGCGCACTCTCGTAGTCAGGGATCCTGACCGATACTCGAAGACTTTTTCGGTCGATGCGTCCTGGAGAGATGGCAGTGAAGCGGGAGAGTTCGAATCCCTGACCGAGGCTAGTACCCGCGAGCAGTCGCTTGACGGTACTTCGGTTACCAACAGCGTCATATCACAAGACGGACATCAGCTTGATAGTCTTCGGGACAGCTCACATCGGCTATCCGCAATCTCCTCAGGCCAAAGGACTGTGGTGACATCGGAAGCATCATCATCTCCGTCGTGCTCGCCAACGCGCGATAGCTTTCCATCTTCCGAGGAAGAGCACTCACTGAGCGAGATCTCTAGCAGCGCTGAGACCCGTCTTCGGCCTAACGCTTCGGCCATTGTTCACCGTCGACGATCATTGCAGACCTTTGGTCCTATCGTGGAGGGGCGAGGGGCCTCTCAAGGAGCGGCACGCCCGCCATCCACCATGCTTTCTCCTGCTATTCCGGAAGCTGCTGTATCTCCGGCAGCGACCGTAACACCAGTCACACCTAACTTCAGCGTGCCGCACTCCTCTAATCGCCGTTTCTCATACATGAAGACATTACCAGAGCATGTGACGCCTCTCGCGCCTCCCCCTCCGCCATCAGTTCGCAATGCGTCTGCTCCCTCTGACGCTCTCCGGCCACTATCAATGGTGATGGAACCGTTACCACTGCAAGAAGAACTTGCTGAACGGCCCGCAACAAGGCATGGGGATGGTAGAACTTCTCAAGTCTTTACTCTGGAGCCAGTTCCCACCTCTCGACGAGGATCCTTCACGTTGCCTGGCACATCCGGACGACCGCTTGTGTCGAAGCGTTCAAGCTTACTGCCTCGAGATGCGGCGAACACGTTCGGCGTCCGGCCCCAACCCAGAAGATTGGCGAGCATGGCTACCTTGCGCCCGCACGAAGAATTCAAAGTAGACAACCGACGCGACTCCTTCGGTCAGCGCCAGTCAATGATTCACCAGTCTCACCCTCCATTACCGACTATACCGTCGAACGAGGAAGAAGGAACTCGATCACCCACCTCGAGGCTTGCAATGAAGAGAACCAGCTTTTTCGCCGCTGTTCCTGACCGGCGAGACCGCAGGAGCGAGGTTCCTCTGCCTCTTGTGCCAGAAGCTCTCCCGGAACCCTCGCCACCACCGAGCACGCCGTTGCCACCACTACCAGAAGCTGCTGTGAGCCCCAAACACTTGCAGTCGGCTCGTGCATCTCAACTACTGTCCCGTCGAAGCCTCCCTCAACTGGTGGAAGGCCCACCACCAGCACCACCGCCATCCTACGCACTGCCGCCCATCCCACAGCGCGCCTCAGTCAAGGTCTGATAGATCACCAACTCGCTTTCTTTTGTCAAAATCGATACAACAAGCTACAGCTACACAGCCTCGGGGCAGACTTCTACCACGAACACTCTCTTTGTCTTATATCCCTCCTGTACTTTAGCATCTTTCTCGGCGTTGGGGACATGGGCTCGAAAAGTCATGAAAGGGTACGACTAGCGATATTTGGCTTTCTGTTTTCTTTTGCATGTAACGAGGTAGTTGGAACGGTTACATGAAGCCCTTGGTGGGCTCGTCATGGCGCACGCGAGACCCCTGCAGTGTGCGGATGTAAGCTGAGTGTACAATGACATTTGTACTTCGATCATTCTGCTCCCCCAACTTCGACGTGATTATTAGCCCATCAATATGTTGCTGCGAAATGTTCCGTTTTCACTCGCACTGGCCGAGGTCCCAACCCGAGGACGGACGGAGGCAATACTACATGATCTTACTGGTGTCCTCATGATCTAAGTCCAAACAAATGTAGACATGAATCCTCAAAGACGATCATCTAACTAAAAAGCATACCTATAGCTATGCCTCGATGCTTGAGTGCGATGCCTTCCCCATGTCGGCCATTGATGCTCACAGCCATGATGCTGGTGGGAGGTGGTGCTATTGGTTGCCCCGCAACAGGGCAGCCCAAAGTGGTGCGTCTGTGCGGTGAAGCGCCACGCCCAACCGCCAGCGCATCCCTCAACACTGCGCCAGGTTGGCGGGACTTTGCGCCATCATCGTCACCACCCTCATCAAGCATCCCTCAGCAATCCAGCCCGAGAAGATCAGTCCATCCTTCGATCGGAACCCGAACAGCTGCATCAAACGAAGAATCTCTTTGAACAACCCCATCAATTCCATAAGCTATACCTCACTTAAGCCCAGCAGAAGCGACATGACGTGACCGTCCTCAGTTGTCGCCAATCCACCTTCATGCGCCGCGTCAGGCATCACCGACTGCTACACGAACACTGCCATCCACGATAGCGACGAGCAATCTCGACAGATTTATCACCTGGAGAAGGGCATCAACGTTTACTCTATTCTGACCTCGAGTTATCCACAACCACGAGGCTCGGACAGCCCCTCCATTCCACACCGACTCGACTGCCGTCCACACCCATTCCAAACAAATCATCACCGCCATAATGCCGCCGTCGCTACCACAAAACTTCCGACTACTCACTCGGCAAAACTCATTCGCTCCGGTCCCCTCATCATACGGCTCAGCATCATCTTCTCCCCACCCTGGCGTTGTTGCTGGCATAGTCATTGGCTCTGTCGGCGGCTTCCTCCTTCTCCTCTTCCTCATCTACTCCTGTCTGGGTTTCGGTCCTCAACTGTGGGTCCAACCCTCTCGCTCTGAGTATACCGCCGCCTCACAGTCCGTCCTTTCGTTCCGCACGCGGAGGACCTCTCGCGCAAGGTCTGCAAGGAGACCGAGTCGTGCTGGTGGTGCTAGGGTCACGGAGACGTATGAGGTGAGGACGAGGGAGTCGAGAGGTGGGGGGGAAGGACGCGGAGTGGTGTGAGACCCGTCGTGGTGGGCGAGCCTGTTGTCTTGGAGCCGACGAGGGCGCCACCGCCGCCGAGAGTGGTGAGGAGTGAGGACAGCGAGGATGACGACGATGAGGATGAGATTGTCGTGCTGGAGGAGCACAGCCCGCCGAGGCGGAAGCCCAGGAGGGGCAGTAGTGGCAGAAGAAGCGAGGAGAGATATTCGAGGGGTGGAGGATCCTACTACCACGACGCAGAACCAGGCTCGCCGTCGTACAGGGAAAGGAGAGACAGGGGGTACAGCCGCAATCGATGAGGTTCAGGTCTTGCGGGTTTATACGACATGTTGGACGTATCTTGCTTACGAAAAGAACCTGTACATATTGAGCATATATGTTGTTGATACCAGAATGGGCGTCAGATTTGTACATCGAAGTACACAGTTGGACAAGAGACGGTTGCACAAGTGGTGGGTAAAATCGAGCACAACTTGCAGGTTAAAGGGGTATATGCACATCTCGATGACCAAATGTGACTCCCTTCAGGCCAGATCATAAAGGTCAGTCTTTCGAGCACTACCCATACCCATACCCAAGATTGACTCCATTACTGCCCCTGCTGTCCGCCAAAGAAGAATGTGTCAAACGGGTTGATCTGCTGCCCCTCGCTGTAATCATTCGCCAATCCTTCCCAATTCATGCCGAACCCAAGATCAAGCTGCGCCTGATCGATGCTCCCACCCGTGAAGTCGCCAGAGCCGCTACTGCCGCCATTAGCCGCACCAAGGGAGTTGAGGAAATCCATCGTCTGGGCATCAGGGTACTCCATCGGACCCTGAAGTCCGAATTGCTGCCCCATCATAGTATTGGAGCCGCCTGCGCGACGTTCTAACATGGGGGAAGTGTTGCTCATTGCGGCGTCCATGGTTGTGGTCGTGCTCCCCTCTTGACTGAGGGTGGTGCTGTCGAGGCCGCTTGGATTGCTTCGTGGTTGGTGGCCGCTGGTCGTGCTGCCCACGTACTCTGAGCTGTCGAAAGTCTTGGACTGACGTAGAGACGGCGATGATTGCGAGCCCAAGTCACCGCCTGCGGAAATTGTCGGTGACGGGAGGGTATCCGATAAAGACAGGTCAAACTGGAATTGCTGGGGATCTGGCTGCGGTCGCCTCCGCGGAACTTGTCTCGCGGGGGGCTGAGGCCTCGGCACAGCATCAGCCTGGCTCCAACTCGTTGTGTCCGCTTTTGGTCTTCGCATCGGCTTTGCAGCGTTTCCGAATCCACCGGAAGAACTGGCCATCTTGAGTGTCGTCTTCGCAGTCCTGTCGAAGGCATCGCGGCATGTCTCTGCCGGAGGACATTTGTCGATCATGTCTGTGAAGACAGATTTTGCGGCGAGAATGGTGAAGTCAACCTCGTTCAGGTCCTATTGAGATATAGTCAGCACACATGAACAAGGAGGGAAAGCTTAGGCCGAACTTACCAAACGAGCTCGCACAGCTGGTGAATGCCAGATGGCATAGAGGTACGAGATACCCGCCATGAAAAGGTGGTGTGTCGACAAGTAAGTATAACTGACCAGTCCGCTTAGATGCAACTGCCGGTATATGCGCAGGATCTTGTGCCCTGCCTCTGCCACCTTCAGATAGATGGCTTCCTCATCCTCACGCAGCTCTGCGGTGAACGCCTTAGGACTGTCCACCTCATTGGACGTGTTGTACTCGTCCTCGAACATTGCCGGAACACTGAGACTCTGCCTGTAGAGCATGATGATGGCTTGCCAATAGTTGAGTTCCAGGAACTCCGTAGAGAAAGCCACGCCCGTTTCTTGACGTGTTGGGGCCGATGTCTTCCAGTCATAAAGTCTGCGATCAATGTCCATCCTCCACGACCGATATGAGTCGAACTGCACCAGAAATGCACAGGGCAGATCGTCATGCATCTCTGGATAGAGCTTGCCAGAGCCCGACGATCGGGCGACTTGAGCCTGGTTGTACTGCAGGACCTGAAGTATCTCGGACTGCAAGAGCCGCAGTCTGAAGTAGTGGTGAGCCACATGTTTGTAGCTCGGCTGCGACTCCTGGCCCTCCATATCGAGAAACCCGCCAGGCGTGATGAACGAGTCGTCGAGGACCGATGGGAACTCAGTGGTAATAACCTGGTCGCTGATACCAAATGGACGTCCCACACAAGTTGATACCAGTCGGTCGAATGAGTATGTGCACCACCAGAGGCGACGTCGCTTGTCGCGCACCCAAAGCCTCCGGCCCCTCTCTTGAGCACTATCTCGTCGTGTAGGGCCGTCACTCTCCTCTACGTCCTCCGCTAGACCCCAGTCGATGTCATTACCCTCTTCATAATGCAAGCCAAGGTCCACGGCAAGACGTACTGCCACACCAATGATGTACCTAAGAACTTCTGTCAGTCAATGTCTCTGCTTACATCTGAATGCACTTACCAGAGGCCTGGTGGTACTGGACGAAGCAGGGCGAAATTGGCTAGCAAGAGTACTGCTTGCAAAACTTCCAGCCCACCGCCACTATTGCTCAAACAAGCTTCGAGATGGACAATGGCACTGGCATGATATTCCTCCGGCTGGCCTTGATGCTTGGAGTGATCGATTGCCATCTTCGAGTTGTTCGAAGATTCCGTCTTAACCACCTCGCCAACAATCACGCCACAGCCAATAGCAAACACCATGTTCAGCATGTATAATTCCCTTGCTCCTGTTGGGGGCTCGATCGAAGAGTATGCCTTCTCGAACATCTGCATAAACTCGTCACGGTGAAGGATCGGGATCTGCGGATTCGCATGTTCGAAGTAGAGCGTCACCAGCCGGGAAGCAACCTGCTTATCTGGCCAAGGCGCGGGCTGAATAGATGGTTTAGTATGTAGGCCGAAGAATGAGTCGCGCATCGAAGTGCCACTGCCGCTGGGATGCCGTGAGGCATTTCGATCCAGGGTACCGGCATGATCTGATACCGAATACTGCACAGCTGCGAAGACAACGCGGGCGAAGGAGACTCCAGATGTTGAGGCAAGTGACTTCGGTTTCGAAGGACTGACGATGTTGAGCATGGTCGGATCTTGTCCAGCCTTCTTGCCCTTTAGCGACTCTATCGTCTGGTTTGTCGGCCTCATAGTATCCCCCACATCGCCGTCTGTACCTCCAAGATCTCCAGCACTGGTGCTCTCGCTATCGCCTCGTACGCGACGCGAAAGCATGTCGAGCTTATCGCCGGGTGGATACGAAATATCGTTCGCATCCAGCAGTTTCTCAAGCGTTTTAACTCTCGTTTCGAGATGGAACACATAGCTTCTTGGGATCTTCATCTTCAAGATGGGGTCATAGCCGTAGCATTCCGCATTGGCTTTCACGCAGCCTGCACATCGAGGTAGTTTCTGGTCGCATCTGTTCTTGCGCTGCCTGCAGCGATCGCAGGCGCTCACATTGCGGAAATTACTGCTCTGGCCAGGCTTGCCCGTCAGACCTGCACCGGCCACGGTGTTTCCAGAGCTTCCAACATCGGACTGATTATCCGGGCTGGCTGGTCGGCCATTGCGAGGGGACGTGGTCTCTCTAGACGATTGACGCTGGCGCTTGTTCGGGTGTGTACCGGGCGAAGGAGGAGCCGGCATGGTAACGGAGCAATTGTCGGGGTCGTCAAATGAAACTGCGCGTGGTCTGTTCGTCTATTCCAGGAGACAATAGTGTCTGAGTGATGTCTAGAGCCGGTCAATATGCTTGGTGCGAGGAGCAAAGGCTTGGGTAGCCTACATGGACAGCAATCTACCTCAACGCTAGAATTGCGCGAAGCTAGGTAGGCAAACCGAATCTACCATCCATGGTCCTCCAATGTCGCAGCGTCGATTTGGGAAGGAAAGCTCGAATAAGCGCATGTGCTGTGTAGTCTCCGCACGACCCGGCCCGTCGCAAGTTCTCGATTTGTCGTAAGGGTCCTGGCTAATCAAATGTTGGAGTCGTGATTGTCCTCGATAGCGCTCGTGACTCCATGCACCGTCGAATTCGAGGAAGCTACGCCGATGTGCAAATGTCAGGTCGTGCTTGAAGTTGTCGGCCGCAGACCTTGGGTATTCGCTCAGTAGTCGAGGGCAATTGGGGTGAGGGTGTCGTCGAGTCCACCTCGCTCACCCTCAATCTTCCTTAGTCGTGCTGTAGCTCAGCCGCTGATAAGCACATGCGGCTGCAGCCACTCCCAGTCGCCGTCGGCTTCCACTGCAAGTCTTGACCCCCGCACAGCGCCACATCCACCAGCCACTTCTTCACGCTCGAATCAAGCACAGAAGCTCTACCATGAATGTGGCTGCATGATACGCGCGCATGGGGGTCACTCACCGACCAACACATAATAATCTTATCTCTGGGATCGCCACTTGGATTGTGCTGCGTCTTGACCGGTGGATTATTGACCTCAGGCAATTCATTACTCGATCTCATCGAGCAACCATTTGGACACCGAAGTCTCCACTGTTCAGCATTACAATGCGCTCATTTCACATCGCCGTCAGCCCTTTGCCAGCCACCAGCTTCCCATCATCTCATCGGTATAGGTCTCTCACACATGGATACTCGCTCATAGGATACGTAATTAATCGATGCCAATGCATCCAATTCCATTGATGTGATGCTCAGAGTGCGCCGAAACGTGTAGTCCTTTCCTTTCATCTGGTATCATATCCAGTTCCGCAGAAGCCTCTGCTGATTTCCAGTACCCAAACCATCTATCATCCTATGTTCTATCATCGTCGCGCTTACCAACTTGACAAGCAGAATGTGCACAAAAAGCACAATGACACGCATAAAGCAGCAGTGAAGCCGGCGCTCTGATCTAAAGAGAGTCCTGTCCCTCAATGGTCCCTTGCTATCCCTCGGGACAAACGCCAATGCCACATATCCAAATATCATCCGAATCCATTGCCATGGGGGTATGAGCGAGTAAAAATGATCAAAAGTAAAAAACAAGAATTCGAAATCATCATCTCGCCTCAAAACTTCGAGCGAGTGGAGTTCTGCTCGTGGCCCTTAGACGCTTTCGTCCTCCTCGTAAGTTGCAAGAAGAGCCTCCTCGCTCAATTCGTCCTCGGCATCAGGCACCTGATCGAAATGCCCGCCACCTTCAGTGATTTGAGAGCTGAGGAATGCTCCGATGATGCTGACAAAACCGCTGAACCACCATGCCAGACCGGAATAGCCTGTTTGAAGACCCCAAGCGTACAGTAAACCAGAGACGGCAGGGCCGAGGGCCCGACATAGACTTGCGGTCGAGGCAGCGATCCCGTTGATCGTTCCGAGAACCTGCTTAGATGGCGCAGAGTTGGCGAGCAAGATAGCATTACTGGGGTAGGCCATGGTGGCAAATGTGCACTTCCAGATAACCAGGATGTAGATTGCTCCCATCCTCATGCTCTCCGGAAGAAGCACGAGATACGGGGTGACGAGGTAGAGTGCGAAGTAAGAGAACGCCAAGATGCGGAATAGTCGAAGCGATCCGAGGCGACGAGTGACAGGTGCGACGACCAGGTAATTCGAGAGAAGAGAGTAAACGCCTTGAACAGACATAATGATGCCAATAGTCTTGGTGTCGAGACCAAATCCATCGACGAAGCGGAATGGCAGATCCAGAACAGGATGCTTCGGTGGTGCTGTGCTCAGAAACACGGGGAAGAGCTGATCGAAGGTCATGGTGTGGCTGAGATGATATTAGCATAGCACATGCAGATCACACGATCAGGAACTCACAATGCGAGGATGCCATATGAGACGATGTTCATGATGACAGCCTTGGTGAAAATGCGACTGGCAGGTCGAGCCCCAGTGCTCTGAGGTCGATTCTGCGCTATGTTTGTGTTGCGGTCCACCGGTGTTAGCTTCGGTGAGTTCTCAGAGCTTCGGTATGCAGGAAGACTTTCGTCCTCGCTTGAACTGTCCAAATCGCTTATGGGACCGAGTGACTTGTGAGGTCTTTCGGGAGAATTGCCGAGCAGTGGTTCCTTCTCTGGGTTCCTGGAACTAGGAGAGCAGCCCCGGAAAGCTCCAAGTTTCGAAAGAAGATAGTCTCCCAACTCCCGACCTCGATCACGCTCATCCTTCTTCAAAGCATGCGTCTCCTCAAGGAAGAGGAGGCCAACGACGACACCGATGAACACAGTCGCAGCACTGAATAGGTTCGGCAGCAGGTACGGGAAGCGGTCCCAGACGGTGCCTTTCGCGAAGAGCTCGGGATAGCTGATGCACGGACGGGCGAGGGCACCACCAATAGCAGGTCCTATAATCGAGCCGATACACCATACCATAGGCATAATGGTGTAGGCGCGGGGCTGGTGCTCCTTGACTGTAACCAGCTCAGCCACAGTCGTTTGAAGAACTCCAATGTTGCCATTCAGAAGCCCTCCGAGTGCTCGCGCGAAGAGTGCCACGGGGAGACTTGGAGCAAAACCGAAGATGAGAACACTGAGGGCGGTGCCGGCGAGGCCAATGAGCAAGACAGGCTTACGTCCGATCTTGTCACTCAGTCTTCCCCACATAACGCCTGTCGCGAATTCGGCCAAGGTAAATGCAGAAGTCACCATGCCGGCGTAAACGGAGATCTTGCTTGCATCATCCGTGATGTGGAAGTCCTCAATCATGTAATAGATGTAGGGAAATATGGACATGAACGCGATTGGCTCGCATATCCGGCAACAAGCTGCGGTTTTACTTAGCTTCAATCCAGTACTTATACAGACTCAGGCTCCAACTTACCGAGAACAAACATCTGTTTAGCAGGGAACGCCATGTTGGTCTTCGACACTTGGCGACCCTCACGGCGCCGAGCGCCAATCTGGTTTTGCCGTCTCATCGCGCCTCCCTCACACTGGTAAGCGCCTATATCGTTTGACGTCGAGCTGAGAGTGTTGTGAAAATTGGCCACTTGTCGAGACAACGTCAATGGTTGGGATGTTGGTTGCGAGTTCTGAAGACACAGGAACCTCAAGTCTTGATGTGCAAGTCTGTTGTTGTAAAGGATATCGAATGGTGGGGCACTATGGGAAGGTGATTATATGTGCAATCAAGAGGTAAGACCAGAAGCTGTCAAGAAGTCGTCGTGACAAAAAGTTTCAACAAGAGACTGGCGGAAGGGTAATATAAGTAAGGACGAAATGCCGGCAGACTAGGCGGCGTCTGAACGGAGACACCCCATCTGGGGGTGCGAAGTATTAGCTATGACCGCCATTAGGGGATCAGCTAACAGTCAACCCAGGGGGGCCATTTGAACGGGCGGTGTCTTGTGCTGAGGCTACGACATGGGGCGGAGGAGTTGATCACCTAGGGACGAACAAGGAAACGTCGATGCGGCGAACAAAGCCCAGCGACCCGGGCTGACAAGGGCGCTCTGTTCCAGCAAAGCCAAACACCCCTGGTCGCCTCGCGGCTACCACCCTGGGCTCCATCAGCGACATTGGGAGGTGGGGTGTTGGTATATTAGCGCTCGGGGAAGCAGAAAGCGTGCAACAAGTGCGCATTGGGACCGTGGTACCTTGAGGATACCTTCTCATCGTGAGGCAGGGGCCCGAGTGTCTCTGTTCTGGGCAGCCCTGTTCCCGATACAACGCTCCCAGTACGCTGGGCGAGCGCCGACAGGGTGGTGTGAAGATGTGGGTTAAGTAAGGGAGGGAGGGTGTGTGGTTGCGAAAAAGCCTACCCCCCTTACATTGCGGTGTGAAGAAGCGTGGATGTGACAGAGGTGGGTGCCAATACCGACAGCTTTGAGCATCAGAACACGATGAAGTTCAGCCGCCTTTGATTGTCCATTGATCCCCGGTCGACTTTGTAGAGCCCCCGGACAGTCGGTAGAGTGGCGTCCTCAGGTTTATTGTGACAAGACAAGGGTTTCTGTATTCTGTCTCTCTCCCAATAGTGACGCAACATGATTGTATGCCCTTCTCCTCTTAGGTAGAATGGCACAGTCCACAGGCAGGAAGAGCCTCAAAAGCAAATCACTCACCATCAGACGGGATCTCACCGACAGTGTGCGAAAGCAATGAAGACTTGGACAACATGAGCATCGCTGTCATCGGATCCATTGACACGAATGTCGGAGGACGAAGAAGCGGGATTCGGGGCCTCAAAACGATCAACTGGTTCGGAGCATGAGCCGCATCATAGATGCCCGCAATTAGGCATGTCACGAGAGCCAATTTGATGACATGGCGAATTTAGGTTGGCTGTTTGCTGTGCGACTGTCGCGTCCATGCCGCTGCCAACCACTTCAACACGGCGCTGACTGCAGATGGTGGACCATTAGGAAGCACCGGACACGCGCTACCTGTGGTTGCACGTAGCGGTGAGGAACCCATGACTCTTCCGCGCGAAGCAAGGGTATCAGGTTTGTTGCGATTTCGTCTGCTCATAAAGGGAACATTCGTTTGCCGTAATAGAATATTGTTGCTACGCCAGAATCGCCGGCGGAGCGCAGGTCGCACGACATGTAAGCTGCAGCTCCCGTGCAAGGCTGTGCAAAATGCATGCAAGCTGTCTGACCGAAAGGTCGCAAGCCAACACGGTCGACAGGATACATGACTCAGACGATTCGACTATTTTCGTGGCCCCCGGAGGTTGGGCACCATCGCAGATCTGGAGACGTTTATTTGACGTAGGCCCAGCTTGCTTCCCCGACCTCTCGGCCCCTTTCTGACAGGCCATGATGAATGATGGACTGTACTCCGGCCTTTTTGGAGAACTTGCTTTCTTCGTCTCATGCTCATCGGCAAACCTAGTTGGCCAACAACTCGTGTCACTTCGGAAGATGAGGCCTAAGTCTCCATCGAGCACAACGAGAGAGGTTACACAAAACGGGAGTGCAACGCTATTGGCGTCATGGTCTTACCCACGCAGCCGTACGCACCTTTTGTCTTCTGGCGGCGTGAGGTTCGTCTTTGTTGCGATTGTCTCATGCGGCGTCTCTAGATTTTGTCATGTTGGCAGCGTGCATGATTGGCATGAAGGCCACGTGCGAGCCGGCACCGACAGATCTTCCAGGTGCATGCGATTGCGCGACAAGATCCGCCAGCAGCCTTCCAATGGGCAACTGTGCTGAGCAATTCCTCGCGGTGCTTAGTGAAGTATTCGGGGCTGGTTCAACTGATAATTCCTGCCCGAGGCTGTTTCCAAAGTACGGAGCGCATATGCTGCCATACGCACCCATTTACCCCTCCGATACTGAGCTGGCAACTGTTACGCAAGCCGGCTTGAGTTTGTGAGAGAGGGCTCGCGTTGCGAGAAAAGAAATAAAGAAAGCGCTGAGGTGTGAGCATATGAATGAGGCCACACATCCTTGCTCATATCCCCATAGCGCGCCCCTAAACGCTTAGTACAGCAGTGATCGACAGTCTCTTTCTCGTCTCTAGATGTCGAACGACGTTAATAGTGGCTTGCTGGGACGAGCGGTCAGGGGCACCCGAGCTTCAGAGCAAGTGACCAAAGAGCCCACACGCTCGCTCCCTTCTCGAAGTCTCCTCGGAAAGTGCCCCACGGCTGAGCAGACCTACCACGTGGAGACCGCACCCTGTTAGCTGTGGAGTTTCGCAGCCGTAAAAAGGCGCTGATGCACATTGCACACCCAGACCAGCTTCAGGTTTTTGCGTGTTTCCGATATGAGCTATTGGTTGATCCATCTGGTTGTAGCTTCCAAAGCCCGGAACCTCACAATGCGGTCTGCCCCTCCAGTAGCCCGACTTGTGGACGGGGCTGCGCACAACGGCCCTCAGAGCGCGAACAATGCCAGGTGCTTTCTTTCGGTGGTCTGCCTTTTGAACAAGATCAGTACTTCTGCACAGGATTTGAGCTGCTCTTTGGGATAGTTGGACTGTCGCCAAGCGGACAAATGGATACGGCGTTGGCTGTAACGGCGTGAAAATTGAACTTTTTGAGTCGCAGAATAGAATTGTCACCGGGCCCGGTACGAGATCCGGCTCAATAGGAGACGATGCCGGTCACAATTGTGGATGGGGGTCCCGTCACTACAACCAGCGTTTCTTAGTGGTAGCACGAAACTCTGTTAAATATTAGCTGGCGCGTAACACTCCCGACGCAAGATCCCGAGGCAATTTCACTGGACAACTGACCTGGACTGAGGTGGCACGCGGCGCATTCAGGGCAAGAGACGAAGCAAGCGCCCCTGTATGCGGTACGACACATCGCTCGCAACTTAAGTTTTTGCCCTTGCCACTTCATCCTGTCGGCAGTTTCGATCAATAGACAGGATCTAGATGGCGAGAGCTAGGTAGCATCAGCCATCTTGCGAAGGAGGGGTCAGACTGCTCAAATTGACGACTTCGGTTCATGGACGAACGGTCGTCTTTAACAACTGCGCGCAATGTTGTAGTTCGAAATAGGTGCCATGAGCATGCGAGGCCTGAGCGGACCCCTGGCACGACATGCATGTCAACCATGCGGCATGCAGCAACGGACAGGGCCTCTGCTTGAGGAGAGAACCCGACAAGCTGGAACCGTCCAGGAGGTGCCTGTTGACGTTGCATCAGCAATACATGATCTCTTGTCCATATCATGTACTTCTTTGTGTTCGAACCTTTCACTTGGCCGTCCTGGATACTCCAATTCGAGGCCTATGCCCACGAGTCTGACTCGAGGCACTAAGCCGAGTAGGTATTTAGATCATTTCAGAAAGGTTGCCGAACACCAAATGTCGGATTGTCGGTCTGCAAATTTTTGACACATCTTTGTCATGGAGGTGTCGGACGGCTAATGTGTATCGCTTTGCCGTCAGGATTCATGCACACGTCAACAGCGGCTCGATTCTGTTTGGGGCTCACCGCTTCATGTCCCCAGAGCAGAGCCGCCCTCGTGATCAGGCACAGTGGGTTTGTTGGCGCCTAGTTTGGTAGGACTTGTCTGCCTGAGGTGCAGTGGTCCTGGGAAGGCGTTCCCCCCTAAGGTAGGCAGAGAGGCAAACGGCGGTGGTGACACCCACCAGGCACCCACTGGCATCCACACTGTGACATTGTGACAGCTGGGCCAGGGACGTGAAGAAGCCGGTGGACCAGTAAGTGGAGAGGCCACAGCAGTCAGGGGAAAGTAGATGCGCGTGTCGTCATGTCATGGCCGGAAAGAAAAGCCCAGGCCAAGCGACAGCTATGATTCGTCTGTCCACGGGTCTTCCAGATTCCCGGGGAGCTTCCCTGGTGCTTCCGCCAGCCGCGAGATGATGGGTGGGGTGAGTTTACTGTCGGCGTGGGGGTGTCACTAAAGCGTCCGATCAAACTGTACAAGCGGGACGCCAGTGTTGTTCTCATCCAGCGTCCTGGTCCGGTGTCCTCCCTTGAGTTCATTTGAATTGCAAGAAGCAAAAATATGACCAGGTGTGACGAGCAGGGAGACCCGGCAGTTTTCGTACCCGACTGTGCTCCCTGGAATATTGAACGACACTCGCGACTTCCGAGGACGAACAGCCTAGTCCTACCCAATTTCCCATAGCTGGTCAGCTGACATGTCCCGTGCCCGTCCTCGTGTGTCTCGACCCTTGGGCTCTCCTCGCTTACGGCACAGGCCTTGGTGATGTCTTGAAATCACCCACAACCCAGCGCGGTTTTCACACCGTCTTTGGCATCTCCGTGCCCCGGATCCCTGACGACCAGGTACCCTGCTAGTGTCCCATTGCGTTGGTTCCCCCGCTGCCTCTCTCAAGTACGGATTTGTCTCACAAGGCGTGGTGGTGGCGTTACGCCCGGACGCGATTGAGATTATTCGGAAAGGACTGATCAGCCCAGGTGAACGGCGCTTCTGGTTGCTGTTCATGGGCCCCAGCTCGGCGCCAACTTCTTTTATGTCGATCGGCCGGGGATGCGTTATGTTTCGCAGTGTGAATTGCTCTGGTCACAGCCTGCCGCCTCCGCGCGGGAGCTGTTGCCGTTGCTCCTGTCCACGAACAAGAAGGCTGCATTCTGACGGTGCACAACAGCGATGCCTAGTGTTTTGAGCAACACCATTTGGATATACAGGCATACAATGTGTTGAAAAAGGTGTGCAAATCCCAGCACAAGTGGCGATACTTCTGTTTCAAGGTGCACGGGGAAGTGCGCGGAAGGGCCCCCGGACGAATAAGAGGCCAGGACCTACCAAATTTTGCAATCCCGTACGGTAGATTGTGCAACACAAAACGACTGGTCACTTCCGAGTGACAGGGCTGCAACTGTGCCTGGATGGCGGGCCTTTCAATCCTGAACCGAAGGACCAAATTCTCGGTGACTGCCACTGCGTCGCGCTTGGAGCGTTGTCGTCGCTCACATAGACCTTTGTCAACACGCGAGGTTGGGTAGCGATTTATTTTCATGCTTGGCTCAGCGAATCGAGGGTGATGTACCCCGGGCCAAGTCCGGGGTCCAGCTCGTCACCGACAATGCCCTGCTCATGATGCTGGAACTTTGACTGCGCTCTCCATTGAGGCAACATAGTACGCCTCGGTGACCAGTTCGGTGAGACTCATACCGTTCACCGAGATTGGGGATGCATACATATGCCCAGGCCTTCAAGCTGTCTCGTCCCGCACAGCTGACATTTGGTCTACTCAGGCTCCGACGCTAGCCCTCCATGCACGTTCGTCACCGCGCTTGGCCTGTTATCGGAGGACCGAGCGCCCTTTCAAAGTTCGGTGACAATACAGCCTGGGCCTGCCGACATATGCGGGTTCAACAGGGAACGTCGTGAGGAGGCAAGTTTCGACCAGTCATGGCTATTTAGCTCACCAGAATGTGAAAGACCTCGATGTGCCGGAAATACCGACGAAAGACGCAGTAAACCCTGCCACAAATTTCATGTACGACGACCTTGCAGCTATGCCTGCTCTCTCCCGGCTCGCTTTTGTCGCAGGTCGATTGTCAACATAAACGTTCATCCTGACGACGCACAATATGCGGCCACGCGAGCGGAGCTTCTGCTGTGCGTACATTCGTGGCATTGAGGCTGTTGTTGTTTGGCGTTGACTCTCAAAGGCCGGGCGGTTGCTGTGATCACGTCGGGAACCTGGAGACTGGTTGCGTCGCCCTCCCGTGTGTATCCAAGGTAATGAGTGACCTATTCGATACTTCATTACGACACTGAAGTGGTCCGAGCTGTTTATTGCATGTCGATTGCATTCCGATCCTCCCGCTGCGATGTGCGACTACTGAGCTGGTGAAAGGACTGGAACCAACACATCGCCGAATGGATCTCAGATGCAGATGGCCGCCTTGTTTGTCTCTGAACCGACATGAAGGCCAGTGAGAAATTCCAGCGCTGACGAAACAGCTTCTCTGGGCGGTGGTACAATACACAAGCGCGCTCCGAAGACTCCATAGCTCAGCAATGGAAGTCCTGGGTCTAGTGATGATCAAGGCAAGCTTGGACTCACAGACATGGTTCAGAAGTTCAACTGCTACGCATATGGCTGTGTTTGCCAAATGGGATCGCCTCCCGTGGCGCATATATTCCCTATGGCACTTCTCACCAGCCGCGAGATGCTAGGCCAATCTAGCAGAAGACTCGGCACATATAACATGACCAACACAGGTCGAAGCAGAGACGTGCGTCTGCACGTAGCCCATTTTGATACCAACCCTGCATGCGTGCAAGTTCGCACCCGCTGCGGAATTGTGAACCTCGCAGCACTGTCACAAGGCGACTTCGTTCGTGACACTTCGTTAGATGGCTGAAAGTGCTCGAACCAAACGTCTGTGGAAGCTTGGGCCACCACCATTGGAAGATCTCGCCGTAACTTGGTCATCGCTTGTCAATCGTGAGCTGAGTAGGTGGGAGGATCGAGCCGTCCAGGCCCGAGAGCACCGCGGATCGTACCGAGACGCGAAGTCTCGGTATACAAGCATACTGTGAACACGGCATTCGCCAAGGCACCGCTGTGAGGAATCAGATGGTGCTTCTGCTCATTTTCACACAACGGGGTCGGTGCCAGCTCACACAGATTGTCACATGAGCCATCGAGAAGGCAACCATGGGCACCTAAGGCTGCAAGAGGCTGCATGCAGGCGACAAGGTGGTGGAGGGGTGAGCAAATTGGATGAATATCCTGATCTGACGACTACGACTGACTACACCGCAAAATCCGGGGGGTGGGATCTGGACACTATAGAGAGAATGGCTGCAACCACCAAGCAGACCGACAGGACGCGCGATAATGGGTTTGAGCCTGCCAGGAAGGGAATACGCCACAGACTCAGTGAACCTGACTTTGCTTGTACAGCTCGAGGTCGATGTGCCAACGCATCGCGGGTTGGGCAAATGCAGCCTCGCTACACAAGCGCGTAGACTGTGGGTGACCGGAGATGGTGACAGGCCCGGAGCCGAGACGGGCGAGTACCAACGGCAACACCATAACGGGCCGCATTCAGTAGCGAACTCGCGGCCGTCTGACAAGCATTCCGACCCATGATGGCACAGCAGGCAGCCAAGCCAAGCTCAAAGTCACTCAGCTGCGGTCAGACGGCAGCGGGCGTTTCCCTGGGGAGGGGTTAATGACGACTAGTAGCAGTATACGACTATTTCAAGCTATCTCGATGCCGCTCAAGTTGGTTGTTACGACTAGTTACTAAACACCAGGCCGGGGGCGAGAGCATACCCTGCCGCCAACGATGCAGCTCTCTCGATCTGGTGTCCTCGTAGACCGAATCGAGTCACTTGCAGGGGCACTGCGAGAACGAGAACGACAGGGGTCAATGAACAGGACCACAATGCGAACCGTGAACAAGCAAGA